>CAJHNH020001280.1:455000-487668 GCA_905116865.2 Candidula unifasciata | reverse complement strand
TGCTGCTGTCTGTCGTCGCGTCGTCGTCGGCTGTCGCGTCGCGCGCCTGCCGTCGGCGGGCGCGCGCTGTCTGCTGTCGGGCGGGGCTGGCGGGCGGGCGGGCGGGCGAGCTGGCTATCGATCTGTGCTGGCTGATCTATCGAGTCTAGAGCTATCCTATCTAGCGATCTATCTAGCAGCGATCTATCTATTCTATCTATCTATCTATCTATCTAGTCGATCTATCGAGCGAGCGAATCGAGCTAGCGAGCTATCTAGCTATCTATGCGATTGTCAGTCCAGCTCTGTCTGGCTGTCTAACTGTCTATCTGTCTGTCTCTTGCTTCTATTTTTTCATGACCTAATCGAGCCTTTACCTCACCCTGCACCAGCCGTTTGCCTTCTTCTGCATACACACACACACACAAGCACACACACACACACACACACACACACACACATACACACACGCACACACACACACACACACACACACACACACACATACACACACACAAGCACACACACACACACACACACACATACACACACACACGCACACACAAGCACACACACACACACATACACACACACAGACACACACACAGACACACACAGACAAGCACATACATACACACACACACAGACACACACACAGACACACACAGACAAGCACACACACACACACACACACATACACACACACAGACACACACAGACAAGCACATACATACACACACACAAGCACACACAAGCACACACAAGCACACACAAGCACACACACACACACACATACACACACGCACACACAAGCACACACACACACACACACACACGCACACACACAGACACACACACAGACAAGCACATACATACACACAAACACACACGCACATACACACACAGCTACACACACACACACACACACACACACACACACACATATATATATATATACATATTGACCAAGTCCCAGTTTTAATCCCCGATATGCCGCTTTTATTTCTGCATGCCTCACTTTCCACCTCTCAGTATTTCCATATTGATGCTCTAGGATTCTGTCCAACCCTCTAGGGAAATGAACGAACAGGTTGAAGGAAAATAATCTAGGTAGTCCAGCGGTATCAGCACGCAATGGACATTTTTATATTATTTCAGTCTCTCTCTCTCTCTCTCTCTCTCTCTCTCTCTCTCTCTCTCTCTCTCTCTCTCTCTGTATGTCTGTCTCTCTCTCCATCTCTCTGTCTGTGACAATAATTTGTCCCATCTTCTCATCTATTTCATCTCAGTAACCTCAATTTTCCTAAACCTAAACTCCTTCATAAATAGTCTTAAGTTTGTCTGCCTTGACCAATATGAGTTTTCTTACCGTTTGTTGTAGCCCCCAAATCGGATCTTTTATTGTTTTTCACGTGAATCCCCGTCATTAAAACGTATACGTAGTGATACCTGATAATCCATTCACGCCACAGCTGTCCACTCAGAATCTTTATCTGTCCATCCGTCAGTTCGTCTGTCCATCCGTCTGTCTATGTTTGTCTGTGATAATTTCTATCTCTGTGGAACAAAAGGGGTCATATTAATCTGCCCCACTTCAATATCTGTATGCTTCCTGTACTGCCTGTTTTTATAAGGAGTAGAAAATTACAGGGAAGAGAAAAAGTTGGTAAGAAACAACAATTAGTTTATGTTAGCTTTACAAAATCGATCACAATAAACAAACAAAGGACGTTGCGGCGATTAGCCTTCATCAGCACATAAGGGACAACACAGTACACATACACAAATAGGCTCTAACTATGAAGTGACTACATAGGACTCTAATGTATAGAATAAACGATACTCATCTAGTGTCCCTGGCGAAAAAACTTCGTTCAATGAAACGACGGTCAGCCTATATACCTCCAACGCGCAGGTAGGGGCAAAAAAAGGGACGGGTTGGACGCCAACAGCGTACACTGAGTGTCTAAGGAGGGAGGGGTTGGCCTATAGGGCGTAACCGGGGTTGGGTTGTGGGGATGACCTTAGTCCATCCGCATGTAATAAAAGTGGTGCCTGTGCTTGCAAACAAATATCGACAGACAGACAGACAGACAGACAGACAGACAGACAGACAGACAGACAGACAGACAGACAGACAGACAGACAGACAGACAGACAGACAGACAGACAGACAGACAGACAGACAGACAGACAGACAGACAGACAGACAGACTGCCTGCGCGTATCGTAAAAAAGTAGCTGAGGCCGAAACCAGTGATTCTCAACCTTCCCAATGCCACGACCCTCTAATTGAGTTCTTCGTGTTGTGGTAAACCCCCCCCCCCCCCCCACCGCTATACAATTATCTTCGTTGCTACTTAATAGCTTCTGTGAATATGAGGTTTTCCGATAGTCTTATACGACCCCCGTAAAAGAGTCGTTCGACACACAAAAGGGTCGTGACCCACAGGTTTAGAACCACTGCTATAGAGGATACTCTTAGGATCTGTTACCACTCTCCGTCCCGCCCGTGTGTTCTAACCATGTAAGTCTCGGAATTGAGCATTGAGAAAACGTTTTTTTTTTTAAAATCTGATGTTTCCAATACCTCAGGGTTTGCAATCTTGCCTTGCCACTGACATACCAAGTATTCGTCCTAGGCACGGAGTGGGGAAGCTGTTAAGTAAATAATTAATATAACAAACCTCTTATTATGTGACAGAAGCTGCAACAATGTACAAACTCAGGATATGTAAAGAGAAAATTGCTGTGTAGTGCCTTACCCTAAGAGTTAATATAATATATATGCATATATATATATATATATATATATATATATATATATATATATATATTATATATATATATATATATATATATATTTAGGGCTGTACCTAATAGTGATTTTTACTATTCGGCCGAATACGAATAGTTGAAACAACTGTTCGGCCGAATACGAATACGAATAGTGAATCATCATCATCAGGTACCTTGCCGACTAGCATGGGTGATGATCCCTCGCCACAATCTGCGATCTCCTGCAGCATGTATTAGTTCTTTTGCCGACACACCTCCATGCCATGCAACACGACTGTCAAGAATCTTCTCTCGTTGTCTTCCTCTATCCCTCCTTCCGTATATCTTTCCAGTGGTCACTACATGTTCCATTTCCCCTCATCTTTTAACATGGCCGAAAAATGATGACTGTCTCCTTCTGATGTCTGTGAGTAGTTGTCTTCCGGCTCCCGCCTCTTTCAAAACCTCTTGGTTGCTTTTTTTTTTTTTTTTTTGGCTGTCCAAGGTATTCCAAACATTCTTCTGTAAAACTACATCTCTGTGGCCTGCCTACCGATTGCCCAGGACTCACAGCCATATGTTAAAACTGGATGTATGTAGCAAGCAAATAATTTTTTTGCTAACCTTCAATTACAAAGATATATTACATAAGATGTTCTTCATTTTATTAAATGCAGTTTTTGCCTGTCCTATTCTGTTTCTTATTTCAGTAATGCATCTTCCATCTGATGTTATCCATGTGCCCAGATACTTACATTTCTGTAATTGTCCCAAAATAAAACCACTGACTGTGTAATAAATTTAGGAATAATTATTTTCTATGATACCACCATTACTTATGTCTTCCCACTATTTAAACAGGCCCATACTTCCATTTTCGTGTATAAAATAGATCTAGAAAAAAAAAAACATTCATATCAAATGTACGCTGGTATTTTACTTCACAAAATGTAGTTCATAATAGTAAACATTTAAAAACATTTCATGTTTTGCATCCTTCAGTCAGTCAGTATCTGGTAACTAATACCCAGGAATGAAAGTATTCTTAGTTTTATAACAAGCAACTAAACTTGTAAATTGTCACTGACAGCTTAGTTAATCCATAAAAGCGGCATTAGCTTTCAAAGAAAAAAAAATCGTTCCATGTTGCAAGCATTAAGGCAGCTTCTTGTCTCACTAAAGGTATTTCCAGCTGTACCAAACAGACGTTCACTTGGTACGCAAGTATGTGGCGCACAAAGATAACGCTTGACAGTATGAACCAATTTCGATATGTTTATTTTCCACCAGTCTAGAAACGGATGTAAGGTAACCATTATTCGTATTCGGCCAGACCGCAACTATTCGGCCGAATACCGAATAGCTATTAGGTCCACTATTCGGCCCCGAAGCGAATATGAAGCGAATATTCGGTACAGCCCTAATATATATATATATATATATATATATATATATATATATATATATATATATATATATATATATATATATATAAATATTCAAAATATGATGTTCAATCAAACAGTTACTGTTGTCATCTGATCTTGAACTCTTTGTTTGCTGCTGATGATGGGGACAGAGCGCTTAAGGGGGTGTCCCGAGTGCTATGATGTCGATTCTTAATTCAACGTTCAACATTCCTAAGAGTTAAAGAAAAAAAGACAATCTCGCGCAACACCATCAAGAAATATTTAAATTTTCCAGGGGCGAGACCCATCGGTACTCTACGGGGGATGTCGTCAATAGCACACTTGCATTCTTTTTTTTCCCCAGGACTATACCTGGTACCCATCTAAGGCTGATTTTCGTGTCAGAGATTCGCCATCGTCCACTAGCCCAGCCCGTACAGCGTTGATGATATCTGCTCTGCCCATGCTTCTTCCTGTATGCCCTGGTGTCCTGCTTGCCATTTTGTCCGCTTACTTATTACACTTTACGGCAGCATGACCAGGTGTGTAGATCCAGGTGAGGGAGGTTAAGTGCGATTTTCAAATGCTTTCTACCAATTCAGAGTGCATACAGCATGTTGCTTTTTTCTGAAACATGTTGGCGGAGTCTGATGAAATTACTGCTCATGTAGCTGGCTGTTTGCTATGATGCCCATTCTAGTGCTCTAAAGCAGTGGCTATCTCAATGGTCATGCTTGACGTTTTTATCTCAATGGTCATGCTTGACGTTGTTATATCCATGGTCATGTTTGACGTTGTTATTGCCGGAGTCATGCTTGACGTTGTTATCTTCATGGTCGTGCTTGACGTTGTTATTTCCAGGGTCATACTTGACGTTGTTATCTCCATGGTCATGCTTGACGTTGTTATCTTCATGGTCATGCTTGACGTTGTTATCTCCATGGTCGTGCTTGACGTTGTTATCTCCATGGTCATGCTTGATGTTGTTATCTCCATGGTCATGCTTGACGTTGTTATCTTCATTGTCATGCTTGACGTTGTTATCTCCATGGTCATGCTTGACGTTGTTATCTTCATGGTCATGCTTGACGTTGTTATCTCCATGGTCGTGCTTGACGTTGTTATCTCCATGGTCATGCTTGATGTTGTTATCTCCATGGTCATGCTTGACGTTGTTATCTTCATTGTCATGCTTGACGTTGTTATCTCCATGGTCGTGCTTGTCGTTGTTGTCAGGGAAGTGCCGTTGTCCTCTTTTGTTGTTTTCCCTATCATTTACGCTGTGTATGCTGACTTTGATCCACGCTTTACGGACATATCTGGGTAGATGATGATGTCTTCTGGTTTGAATTCTAATCTGTCAATGCCCTTACCTCAGTGTCTACGGCTGCAGGAATCTGGTCCATGCAGCACCTCCTAGTGTGATGAAAACCATGGCGATACCATGCATTTCTACTTGTCAGTTCGTCAATTATTTTCCGTGACTTTTTTTTTTTCTCGTCAAAGTCACACATCTATATTTTATAGACCAATCGGTACTCTGCGGTTGATGTCTTTACCTTCCATGACTTTACTTGGTACCCATTCAAGGCTGATGTTTGTGTCAGATATTTGTCACTATTCACTAGCCCAGTCCGTACAGCGTTAATATCTGCTTTGTCCACGCTTCTTTCAGTATGCCGTGGTGCACTGCTTGCCAGTTTGTCCGCTCACTCATTTCCCTTTACGGCAGCATAACAAGGTGTGTAGATTAGGTGAGGGATCTAGGGCCTTGGCTATCTTTTGAGACGCATTCCTTCGATGTAATGTATAGCTTTGTGCAGTCGGTGGTTTCTCATTTTTATCAAGTGCCCTGCCAACTGGCGTAGGCGCTCATGCATCTTCACGATCACGTTCTTTATTTACCTGGAACAGCTCTCTTGATGATATCTCCATACCATCGTTTCAAACTATCCAGCACAATCTCTCTTGGTCTGCCTCTTCCACTCTTTCCACTGAACTTTCCAGTTGTCGCGATGTTTTTCAAAGCCTCTCTTCTCATTACGAGACCAAAAAACAGTGTTTGTCTTCTTCTTTTTGTTGTATATAGAGTATATATACTTTCATTAGCTTCATTCAAACAATCGTTGTTAACTACTCTGGCCGTCCAAGGTATTCGTAACATTCGTCTCAGAATCCACATCTCTGTTGCTTCCAAATTCATCACTTCTAGTGATGATAAAAGAAAAAAAATGCTATCTATACTGCATACCAAGGCTGCAATCGAAAATTAAATTACTCAGCCGTGGCGAGAAGTCTGTTGTTGTTTCCTGTTGAATAATGTCCAACAAATGTCAAGGTTGACTGCTTTTCAAATTCATCGAACCACATCGAATGCTTGATACCGACACTCTAAGAACGACCATGAATAAAAGATAGTTATACTTAAAAAAATCAATCATGCGAGGGGGGTCGGTATTGTTTTTAACAACACGTCACTCAAATGGAGTATCGATTCATGCTAGCGCGCCACAGAAGCAGCTGCTGTTTGTGTGTGTGTGTGTGTGCTGTATTGCAGGCTCTCTGTTTCTTGTCGGTATGCTGAAGAAGTCATCAGCACCGGAATCTAGGAGGGGGAAGGCGGTTCCTTGACCCAGAGAAGTTTTTGTTAGGGGGGTTCTGAGCCCCTCCCTTTTCCCCGTCAATAATTTAGTAAGGGGGCTAAGGCCCCGCCTCCTTTTAACCATGTGTAGCAATTTTCCTTGAGAGTATTTGTTAATACATTTCATAATTATTTCAAGTATACTTAAACCCCGATATGCGTTCTTAATCCGTCCCTGATCCGTTGACGTACACTGAACAGTACTTATGCTAGACTGTACGTATACCAAACAGTACTCATACCAAACAGTTCTTGCACTAAACAGTACTTACACCAAACAGTACTTACACTAAAGAATACTTACACCATCAAGTACTTTTACTTATACCTAACAGTACTTGTACTTATATCAAACACTACGTATACCAAACAGAACTTATACCAAACAGTACTTACACCAATCTGAACTTATACCATCAAGTACTTGTACTTATACCAAACAGTACTTGTACTTATATAAAGCAGTTGGTATACCAAACAGTACTTAGACCACACAGTACTTATACCAAGCAGTACTTAGACCAAACAGTACTTTTACCAAACAGTACTTATACCAAACAGTACGTATTCCAAACAGTACTTATACCAATTAGTACTTATATCAAACAGTACTTGTTCTTATACCAAACAGTACTAAAACCAATCAGTACCTATACCAATCAGTAATTGTGCCTACCTAAAAGCACGTTGTAAGAGTCGACTAATTGAGAGCTTCCTTCAAAGTCGAGGTGCATCTACCTGAGAGACAAGGAGCCACAAGTCTGCATACAAATTAGTCAGAGCGGTCGAACAGATGCACACGCAACACTCAAGTTCTGGAACAGGACTGCAGTCCAGAAGTGGATAAACAACCAGAACTTTTCACCAGAGCTTACAGCTGGTGAACGCGAAGAAAAAGAAGAAGAAGAAGACTAAAATTCTGTCCAAAAAACTTTTGCTTCTGCCTTCTCCTCATGATGTTTCAGAAATCTGGCACTGTCTGGTCATTCCAGACAATACTAGCCCCGCTGGTTTAGGCTTTGTTGGGGTGGTATTCTTCTATAAACCTACAGACATCTATCCGTGGCTTTGTTGGGGTGGTATTCTTCTATAAACCTACAGACATCTATCCGTGGCTTTGTTGGGGTGTTATTCTTCTATAAACCTACAGACATCTATCCGTGGCTTTGTTGGGGTGGTATTCTTCTATAAACCTACAGACATCTATCCGTGGCTTTGTTGGGGTGGTATTCTTCTATAAACCTACAGACATCTATCCGTGGCTTTGTTGGGGTGGTATTCTTCTATAAACCTACAGACATCTACCCGTGGCTTTGTTGGGGTGGTATTCTTCTATAAACCTACAGACATCTATCCGTGGCTTTGTCCCCAGGGAGGTAAACAAAGATGGCTCAGGGTGGCGTGACCAATTCTAAAACAAGTTTAAAAACAAAAGTAGTATACCAAGATAAGCTTTTCGCGTCTAAGCAAGACGTATACTAAGTTGAACATATACAAGGGCAAACTGATACGGAGGTACCACTGTATATTATCACATTCATTTGCCATTCATACAGTAATAAAGTAATAATAATAATAATAATAATGATTATAATAAAAATAATAATAATGTTAACAATGATAATAATAAGAATGATAATAATAAGAATAATAAAAATGATGCTGATAAGATTAAAATAATTATAATGATAATAACAGTAATAATAATAGCAAAGATAATAATAAAAGTATTAACAATATAAATAATAATAATAATAATAATAATAATAATAATCTGTTATTATCCTCTCCAAAATTATATGGGAAGGGGAGAGTGGGGTGCGGGCTAGTCACATTTCTATTTGTGGGTAGGAGGACTCAAGGCACCTAGGTGCTAACACTCCCATTTTTGCTTAGAAAAGATGTAAGGCGGGATATGGGGGAAAGAGGGGGGGGGGGTGTTGGGGTTGGGTTAGTGACCACAGCTGTCATGCTTTGTTTAGTGCTGTGGAGAGTGATATGTCCACCATTGCTATATTATTGCATTAAAGCAAACAAAAATTAAAGGACTGTCACAGACCTCTGGGTGACCTTGCTGGTCCGTGGCTCGTAACTGTGTTTATGACAGACAAACTAACCTTTAACACACACTGAACCCGAACGCACACAGAGCACACACGACAATCTTTATTGTAAGTACAGGGAATGCAATAGACAGTTGACTTCCCGCTGTGTGGCCACCATTGCCTGGACCCTCTGGCCGAACGAGCTTTACAGTCGCCTCGCTCCCAGTACGTTCCACAAGCAATCTCCTGGTGTACAAACCACACGGTCACAGATCCGCTCTTAACTATTGGCACTCTGACTAACCAAACTGTCACAGCCTCTGTCTTAGTGCAGGGTCAGAGTTCCAAGGTTAGACATTCTCTCACAGAACATGTATAAATATCCTACCCAAGAACTATCCTATTCTAACAGAACACTGTACATAAACTATCCAGTCACTAACAGAAATATCCTAACTCTAATATCCTATCACTCTCTTGCTAAACGTCCTCTCTCTCTCTCTCTCTCTCTCTCTCTCTCTCTCTCTCTCTCTCTCTCTCTCTCTCTCTGACCGTCGCACACCGAATGTCCTGTGTTCTCTCCACCTCGTGTCTTTTGACCCCGGTCCAGCTCAGTCCCAACCGCGGTCATCGTGCTGTCGACTTGTCTCCAACAACGTTCACTCTTTCTTGCCGTGGCCAAACGCTTTATCCTAAGCGCTGGTTTCACCGTGCAATAACAGAACAGACTTGACCAGTCACGGCCCTGACCTTTGTGTCAACCCTGGGGTGTCACCTCAACACGCACACCTTACAATGTGGTACACTGACTGTACTTAATAGGGTTGTGACAAGGACCCATTTGTGACGCCCGTGGTGCATCAGACATATGGTGCTGGCCTCACATTTGTATAGACCCATCGGCATTTCATGGGTGAGGTGGTCAGCAAGCCCTTCTTTCCTAGGACTTAACGGGTACCCATTTTAGGCTGGGTCGACTTGGGAGCCAAGGTTAGTTTTGCCAACGATCAGATTGGTGGGGATTCGAACGTAGGAATTTCGGGTCGGAATGAAGAAGGAAGTGAATATGTGAGAGAGGTGTGAGTAAAGAAATGAGTGTACGAGACAAGTGTGAGTAATGAAATGAGTGAACGAGACAAGTGTAAGTAAAGAAATGAGTGTACGAGACAAGTGTGAGTAAAGAAATGAGTGTACGAGACAAGTGTGAGTAATGAAATGAGTGAACGAGACAAGTGTGAGTAAAGAAATGAGTGAACGAGACAAGTGTGAGTAATGAAATGAGTGTACTAGACAAGTGTAAGTAAAGAAAAGAGTACGAGACAAGTGTGAGTAATGAAATGAGTGTACTAGACAAGTGTGAGTAATGAAATGAGTGTACTAGACAAGTGTGAGTAATGAAATGAGTGTACTAGACAAGTGTGAGTAATGAAATGAGTGAACGAGACAAGTGTGAGTAATAAAATGAGTGTACAAGACAAGTGTGAGTAAAGAAATGAGTACGAGACAAGTGTGAGTAATGAAATTAGTGTACTAGACAAGTGTGAGTAAAGAAATTAGTGAACGAGACAAGTATGAGTATTGAAATGAGTGTACTAGACAAGTGTGAGTAAAGAAATGAGTGTACGAGACAAGTGTGAGTAATGAAATGAGTGCACGAGACAAGTGTGAGTAATGAAATGAGTGAACGAGACAGGTGTGAGTAATGAAATGAGTGTACAAGACAAGTGTGAGTAAAGAAATGAGTACGAGACAAGTGTGAGTAATGAAATTAGTGTACTAGACAAGTGTGAGTAAAGAAAATAGTAAACAAGACAAGTGTGAGTAATGAAACGAGTGTACTAGACAAGTGTGAGTAAAGAAATGAGTACGAGACAAGTGTGAGTAATGAAATTAGTGTACTAGACAAGTGTGAGTAAAGAAATTAGTAAACTAGACAAGTGTGAGTAATGAAATTAGTGTACTAGACAAGTGTGAGTAAAGAAATGAGTGTACGAGACAAGTGTGAGTAAAGAAATGAGTGTACTAGACAAGTGTGAGTAAAGAAATGAGTGTACGAGACAAGTGTGAGTAATGAAATGAGTGAACGAGACAAGTGTGAGTAATGAAATGAGTGTACTAGACAAGTGTGAGTAATGAAATGAGTGTACTAGACAAGTGTGAGTAATGAAATGAGTGTACTAGACAAGTGTGAGTAGTGAAATGAGTGTACTAGACAAGTGTGAGTAATGAAATCAGTGTACGAGACAAGTGTGAGTAAAGAAATGAGTGCACGAGACAAGTGTGAGTAAATAAATGAGCGTAAGAAACATGTATAAGTAAAGAAAGGAGTGCACGCAACAAGTGTGAGTAAAAAAGAAACGAGTGTACGAAACAAGTGTGAGTAAAGATATGGGTGTACGAGACATGTGTGAGCAAAGAAATGAGTGTACATGACAAGTGTGAGTAGAGAAACGAGTGTACGAGAGAAATTTGGGTAAAGAAATGAACTCATGAGACAAATGTGAGTAGAGAAATGAGTGTACGAGACAAGTATGTGTAAAGAAATGAATGTATGACACACGTGTGAGTAGAGAAATGAGTGTACAAGACACGTGTGAGTAGAGAAATGAGTGTACGAGACAAGTGCGAGTAAAGAAATGAGTGTACGAGAGAAATATTAGTAAGGAAACGACCATACGAGGCAATGGTGAGCAATGAATTGAGTGTACGAGATAAGCGAAAGTAATTCAAATAAAAAAATAGAAAAAGATGAGTGATCGAGACACGTGTGAGCTGATACTCGTAAATGAATGTCTGAGAGAAATTTGAGGAAATAAATAAAGCATTGAGATAAATGTTATTAGCAAATGAGTTTAGAGAGAAGTGCGAGTTAGGTCATGAACTTGAAACTAAATGCTTTTGCTTTTCAATGTGTATTAGACTGCGTGTATGTAGCAGTATCAATCCACCTACACATACCAACGTATATACCTACCTGGTTACATACCTACATACACACACAGATGCTTTCACATATTGTAGCTCATGTGACGCAAACTAAGTGGCTGTATCTCTCGTGCTCTGCTCCCGTAAAGCCAAATTTACGACTCAATGAATCCAGGCGATGAGGCAGAATCATTTTCACCCAGTGGACAAACAGCAAAAAATCGCATTCCTAGACTTACGTCTCTCTCCTGATGCCAGAAGCACAAGAACAGGCGAAGTGATATCGTGTGTGGAGCTATCGTCTTTCCGATGACGCTTGCAGACAAGTGCTCTTTAGATGTGCCTTATAGGGAGTTCAAAAAGATCCCATGCTGTCTGATCAATGAGTCCTCACTCAGATACAATGTGAAGTATGTTCATTAAACTTCAAGTGAGTTCAGAAACATGCTGCCTGGTTGGTGTGAACTTTAATACTTCTTCTTCCTCCTCTGCGTTCGCTCTTAAAAGGGCAGTAGGAATGTTGTATTGTAGTTTACAGAAAGTCTGTTATATCTGACTAACACATCCGATTTCATCAAAACATGTGTTTATGTTACCTTTAACGACATGTTTGGTAAGGAATAGCAGGTCTATTTCCCCTAACCCACCCATAATGGGTCCCCATAACCCACGCGAGGAGCATGGATACGATACGTTTAGTAAGCATCAAGTCAGAACAGTGTATTTTGGGTTATTTTTACGATGGTCTCCCCATTAGCACATCACCAGTTGTAGGTCAACTCCATTGATAAGTCGGTTGGACTAGTATATCGTAGTTGAGGTTATGGGTGTCGCAGTCTGTTGTTGTCTGGAATTTGCGTTTTTATTTCCGAAAAAGAGACTGCCTGTGACATAGGTTTTTTCGCTCTCTAGTGGGGTTGTGTGTTAGACCAAGTATCTAAATATTTTAAAACTGTTAAAAGTACTGGCATGGTAAAATGTACAACACGCGGTATGAGCGCGAGTGCGGAATATTCCCCTGACCTTGTGTGAAATTTGGATCGCTCGAGACCGACCTATCAGAGGTGAGGTGGTCAGTAGGTCGTCAAATCAGGAGCGAGCTAGTGTGTAGCGGTGTGCAAATGGGGAGATCAGCGTAAAATTTACCGTATTTTATTATGCAGCGATGAATCTCTTTTAAGCCATGTTGGCAAAATGTATGCCAGGATAATAGAAACAAGACTGAGACCAGTGATAGAACCACAGCTGGCAGAAGAACAGATGGGATTTAGGAGAAATAGAAGCTGCACAGATGCAATCTTCACACTTAAACAGTTAATAGAAAAGAACATTGAATACAATAAGAACTTATTTGTGGCATTCGTAGACCAGGAGAAGGCATTTGACAGAGTCGACAGACAATTATCATGGAAAATAATAGCAAGATATGGAGTAAGCGAACACCTCATCGAAGTGTGCAAAAGTTTATACAGGGATTGTAGAAGTGTAGTTAGAATAAATCAGGGAACATCTCATCCTTTCACAGTGACATCTGGAGTAAGACAGGGGTGTGTCTTATCACCACTGCTGTTTATCACCTACATCGACAGTATGTGCTAGAATGCCAAGCCCATGAATGAAGATCTTAGTAAGATCAACGAATTACTCTTTGCAGATGACCAGGCCTTGATAGCAGATACAGCCATGAAATTGCAACATCTAACATCCATGAATGAAGAATGTAAAACAAATAATATGAGAATCAACACTGAAAAGACAGAAGTAATGTCAATAGGGGAAAAAAACAGATCTAAATATAGCAATAGAATACAAAGGCATGGGAAATTGGATAAAGAAATTGACATTAGATGCAGTAAATCAAACCAAGTATTGGGACAGCTAGCCCCCCTCTTACAGCATAAGACAATCCCAATCAGCACAAAGAGACATCTTATTCAAAGCAAATTTATTCCAACTCTGTGCTACCAGTGCCAGACATGGTCACTCACAACAAACCATAAAAGAAAATTAGTAACCACGGAAATTAGATGTCTGAAAAGGGCTGTAGGAGTGACCATAAGAGATAAGATCAGGAATGAGATCATAAGAGAACAAGTCGGCACAGAACCAATTCTGGATTACATACAAAGACAGCAAGTGAAATGGTTTGCCCACTTAGAGAGAATGCCTTGTGACACCATACCATACAAAGCATACATGGAAAGAGAAGAAGGACGTAGAGCACGGGGTAGACCAAGAACAAGATAGAAGGATAACATCAGAGAAACTCTACAACAGCACGATGTGCCTATGGTCGAGGCTGCCAGAAGAGCTAGAAACAGAACCTTATATCTCCCTCGACACCCACAGCGGTAAAAGAGGAAGTGAAGAAGAAGAAGAAGAAGAAGAGCGATGAATCCCGTGGATTTCGTAGAATAGATACATGGCACTGGTCTGGGATAAACATGAGAGTCATTTTGCTTTGAGTTTCCATAAAGAAAATACAAGAAGTGTCATGAAAAAGGTGGCCTTTAGCAAGATGCAACGAATAACACACATCAACATGTGTCAACTGCAATCAGCAAAAGAATCGTTAGAGTTCTATAAACAATATATATATTTTTTAAATTCTGTATGCATGTACGGGATTGACAGGAAGTAGATCATTTAAAACACATTTACTGGCGGCAGATGTGTGGTTGTAAAGAAAAATGCAAAGAATTGCACAACATTGTCTTAACTTTCCCCAATGGTAATCTCGGGAGGATTGTTCTGTCTGTCCCGTGATTCTGGTGAAATGTGATGCATAACCGCCCACGCGTATCGACTGGGCATGTGAAAGTAATGAATAATATATGTCTGTGGGACAGTAAAAGAATGGGGAGAAGTCATTGGAAGAATGGGGAGAAGCCATTAGAAGAATGTGGAGAAACTAGTAAAAAATATGGCGAAGACAGAAGAAAAATGTAGAGAAGCCAGTAGAAGAGTGAGATAAAGCCAGTAGAAGAATGGGGAGAAGCTAGTAGAAAATGTGTGGAAGCCAGTAGAAAAATGAGGAGAAGCCAGTAGAAGAATGGGGAGAGGCCAACTGAAGAATGGGAAGAAGCCAGTTAAAGAATAGGGAGAACCCAGCAGAAGAATGGGGAGAAGCCAGTAGAAGAATGGAGAAAACCCAGCAGAAGAATGGAGAGAACCCAGCAGAAGAATGGGGAGAAGCCAGTAGAAGAATGGAGAGGAACCAGTAGAAGAATGGGGAGACGCCAGTAAACGAATAGGGAGAAGCCAGTAGAAGACTGGGGAGAAGCCAGTAGAAGAATGGGGAGAAGCCAGTTGAAGAATGGGGAAAAACCAGTTGAAGAATAGGGAGAACCCGGCAGAAGAATGGGGAGAACACGGCAGAAGAATGGGGAGAAACCAGTAGTAGAATGGGGAGAAACCAGTAGAAGAATAGGGAGAAGCCAGTAGAAGAATGGGAAGAAACCAGTTGAAGAATGGGGAGAAACCAGTAGAAGACTGGGGAGAAGCCAGTTGAAGAATGAGCAGAAGCCAGTAGAAAAGTTGAGAGAAGCCATTTGAAGAATAGGCAGAAGCCAGTAGAAGAATGGGAAAAGCCAGTAGAAGAATGTGGAGAATCCAGTCAAAGAATAGGGAGAAGCCAGTAAAAAAATGGGGAGAAGCCAGTAAAAGAATGGGGAGAAGCCATGGAGCTAAACAGTTAACCAGAGACACTTCAAACAATAAGTTAACCAACCCTAACTGATCAAACCAGGAAACAAACTAGCCAACAAATCAATGAAATCGACTAACCATGTACAGATTTCAAAGATTTCACAGTAATAAGTGAGCAGACCATGCACACACATCAAACTAAATCAAAGTAATAAGTCAACCAACCATGCACACACATCAAAGCAAATCAAAGTAATCAATGAATCAACCACGCACACAAACACACACCAAAGCCAATCAAAGTAATCGGTCAACCAACCAAGCAATAAAGAAGGAAAGCTAATCTCACAACTGACCATATAAACCAAACACAATCAGCCAAACAAAACTACTCGTAATAACAGACCGCACACGGAACTAGACTGCAATTTAATCCCTAATCGAAAAAATGGATCATCAACATCTGTTCCCACCGCTCTGAAAAATGTCAGACAACTTTGATTATTTTATAACATAAATATCCCCACAAACGTGACAATGAGATCACAACTGGGACGCAACAGAAGAAGAGACAAGAATCTTTAAAATATCGAAGTACAGACGTGCCATTTGCCACACTTAAAGTAGGGCAGTCGTTACACATAACGCTCACAGACAAGACACATTCACTTCAGATTTGTTTGAGAACAATTATAAGAACTACAGTCTATATTGACATCCTCAAAGTCAACAGTCTTTGGGTGTACTTCATACTAGTACGGACTGCATTGCGGCGAATCTGGGAGTCCATGACTAAAGTTCAACAAGGCTGACTATTCTTTCCGGTGCACATATGTACGCGTCAATCAATCAATCAATCATCACGTCGTTTACAGTATGCCCCTCTCTTCACGGCACGTCTGAAAGTCTCTCATTCTCTAGCCAGTTCGCCAGCCCTGAATGCTTCAATGTCCTGTACCATCATTTGCGGAGGTCGGCTTCTGCCTCGTTTTCCGGAAACTCCACCCTCCATCACCGTTCTCGACAGACCACCATGACTCTTTACATGTCCATAACACGTCAACTTTCTGGACAGGATGCTTTTTATGAGCCAGTTCTCTGTGGAGATGGTCGACGCTTTTCCTCTTCTTGGTCCACGATACTCTACGAATAGTTAATTTTAACTTTAACGTATAACATATGCACACAAGAAATGCACACGGCAGCCCTCGGAAGTACCAACATAAACAGCCCGGCACTAAAAATGCAATTCATCGTCAATGGAAGCAGCAAATACAACAAATCAGCTGTTGCACACGCTATTAATCACATAAGGCACCACACGTTCTGTGGCAACGGACAACTAGCCATTTTCTGAATCAGGAGTTCACACCTATAATCTGGATCTCCCGAAAGCCAGTGAAAGAATCGTTGGTCCAGATCACGCCTTATCGCTTTCAAACTGTTTATATAGGCAATCGATGCTGGCCAACACAAGCAAATAACCAGACGACTTCAACAACAGTCGTGACAGAGCAAACAGTTAAACGGACTGAGGCATCCTAGCAGACAAAGAACAGTGCTAATATCCTGACCGCTGTTGGCAATTATGACCAGTTCGAGGTTGTAGAAGCTGATCTGGATTCAACGTTGTTTAGTCCCACTATTAGAACTGGGAATACAACGGGTAAGTCTTTTTAACTGGGAAGGTACAAATTATTATTCTTCGGGCAGTGATCCTTGCACTCACGCGTTCGCCCTTGAAAGGGTGACTAGCTTGTTCCACTTGCAACAAGGATGGATGGTTCGACGACATATTGTAGTTTACAAGAGGTAAGAATACATGGAAAGCACTTCATAAAGTGTTAAATGTGTATTTATATTTAAAATTAACGTTATCAATCTATGGTTACATAGAAGTATAGCAAACTGTCGACAGAAAAAAAAAAGGGGGGGGGGTGATAATTAAAGCAGTGAAAACAGAAAGAAAAGAGAGAAAGAAATTGGAATTTCAGCACACAAGAATGCTTGATTGGTACCTTTGCGTCTTTCCAGACGATAGTGTTATTTTGCGCTATAAGGAGGCATGCGACTCACAGCCCATGGCGACGGCGAGTGTGACTAGCAAGACCCGCCCTTGTGAAGAAAAGTCTTCCACAATGATAGCATGGGATTTAGGACCATTGTTGTGTTTAATCCGTTTCTTCTATGACGCTCAGCTCTCGTCGTTTCTGCAATCATTTCTTCCTTCACTCTCATTCCCTTCCTGATATGCCCTTTCCACACAACACGGTCCATGGTATTTTGTTCCCATGAGTCCACCTCAATACCCGTATCATTCATGTCCCACTTGCGTACATCTTTATACAGTAGTAGAGGTCAGCCTCGACATCTTCTACCCGCCTCTAATTAACCATAATGGATGTCCCTAGGGACATGCTTACAGTGGAATGTGACATCCAACGAGGAATCATTGCCAACAGAAAGCTTCTATCACTGCAGCATGGTTCCGATAGAGACAACCACATTTGTCGTGATGATAATGAAGAAAACTGAACATAACATGTGACTAGAGAGCACAATAAACACAAGACACATGTAAAATCGAATTCCATTATATGCTGTTTTGTTTAACCTGTGCTATTCCCAGACAAGTGCTCTTGTTACCTGTTTGCAGCGAGTCTGTAATGACTTTGATTGAAAAGTCGACATTGTATCTGTCTTTACGGAGCTTTCTAGTGACATGGCCGTTTTTTGGTTCTCGCTAGTACAACAAATTATTCTGAACGACTGAATTAATTCAACAATGTAACAGCTCAATACGATCGAAGAACCGAATAGAAGTTTGATATTGTTTCCTATTATAATAATCACTTTTCCGCATTGAATAAACGGTGTCTTAACGTCATTGTAACAATGGCTTGTGAGTGATCTTTTCCAAATAACCGTTATCTTTTTTTTTTTTTTTTTTTTTCTGTTGGCCTGTAGCTTTTACGTTTTTTCCACCTTCATTATTTGATATTGGCTCTCAGGTCGACTCAACCTACTGTCAGGTTTATCTACCAATGTCCTGTGAAGTAAAGCGGTCGGCATGGTGTTGAATCACTTCCCCCCTCAGAGGCCGGTTTGTCTTTCTTCTTCTTCTTCTTCTTTTTCTTCTTCTTCTTCTTCTTCTTCTTCTTCTTCTTCTTCTTCTTCTTCTTCTTCTTCTTCTTCTTCTTCTTCTTCTTCTTCTTCTTCTTCTTCTTCTTCTTCTTCTTCTTCTTCTTCTTCTTCTTCTTCTTCTTCTTCTTCTTCTTCTTCTTCTTTCTTCTTCTCTTCTTCTTTCTTCTTCTTCTTTCTTCTTCTTCTTCTTCTTCTTCTTCTTCTTCTTCTTCTTCTTCTTCTTCTTCTTCTTCTTCTTCTTCTTCTTCTTCTTCTTCTTCTTCTTCTTCTTCTTCTTCTTCTTCTTCTTCTTCTTCTTCTTCTTCTTCTTCTTCTTCTTCTTCTTCTTTCTTCTTCTTCTTCTTCTTCTTCTTCTTCTTCTTCTTCTTCTTCTTCTTCTTCTTCTTCTTCTTCTTCTTCTTCTTCTTCTTCTTCTTCTTCTTCTTCTTCTTTTCTTCTTCTTCTTCTTCTTCTTCTTCTTCTTCTTCTTCTTCTTCTTCTTCTTCTTCTTCTTCTTCTTCTTCTTCTTCTTCTTCTTCTTCTTCTTCTTCTTCTTCTTCTTCTTCTTCTTCTTCTTCTTCTTCTTCTTCTTCTTCTTCTTCTTCTTCTTCTTCTTCTTCTTCTTCTTCTTCTTCTTCTTCTTCTTCTTCTTCTTCTTCTTCTTCTTCTTCTTCTTCTTCTTCTTCTTCTTCTTCTTCTTCTTCTTCTTCTTCTTCTTCTTCTTCTTCTTCTTCTTCTTCTTCTTCTTCTTCTTCTTCTTCTTCTTTCTTCTTCTTCTTCTTCTTCTTCTTCTTCTTCTTCTTCTTCTTCTTCTTCTTCTTCTTCTTCTTCTTCTTCTTCTTCTTCTTCTTCTTCTTCTTCTTCTTCTTCTTCTTCTTCTTCTTCTTCTTCTTCTTCTTCTTCTTCTTCTTCTTCTTCTTCTTCTTCTTCTTCTTCTTCTTCTTCTTCTTCTTCTTCTTCTTCTTCTTCTTCTTCTTCTTCTTCTTCTTCTTCTTCTTCTTCTTCTTCTTCTTCTTCTTCTTCTTCTTCTTCTTCTTCTTCTTCTTCTTCTTCTTCTTCTTCTTCTTCTTCTTCTTCTTCTTCTTCTTCTTCTTCTTCTTCTTCTTCTTCTTCTTCTTCTTCTTCTTCTTCTTCTTCTTCTTCTTCTTCTTCTTCTTCGTCTTCGTCTTCGTCTTCGTCTTCTTCTTCTTCTTCTTCTTCTTCTTCTTCTTCTTCTTCTTCTTCTTCTTCTTCTTCTTCTTCTTCTTCTTCTTCTTCTTCTTCTTCTTCTTCTTCTTCTTCTTCTTCTTCTTCTTCTTCTTCTTCTTCTTCTTCTTCTTCTTCTTCTTCTTCTCTTCCACCTTGTACCTCATCGAAGTGTCGGGGGGAGATGTAATGTTCATTGATGAGCTCTGTCAAGAGCACTATTAAGACTGATGTTCATTGCATTGCATCTCTGTTGTCACAATTGTACGTTCATTGGAGGATGTAAGTGTCCACGTTTGGTTTGTCATTAAAAAATGTAAATCTAGCATGATATGTCTTCTGCTCAAATGGCGGAGAAAAGTTCGTTTATTTATTTTACTGTACGTTACTTTTATGTCTAAAATCAACAATTTAGAAGTTGGATTTTCAATACGAGGTCTTCCACGGCTGCAGTCGACTCTGGGTATTAGTACTGTCGCGAACTGTGGGCCATAGAAGTCACGCTGTTTTGAAACTTTCTACTCCACTCATACACTTAACTGAGTGACCGACAGACGGGCATCACCAAATTGGACTTTCTTTCACCAATGAACTTCTAAAGGTTTGACCCCTTTACTGATCAAAACACGGATAACCCAACGCTAATATTCTTTGGCGCACGTCAAATGTGGGGTGGCATCTTTAAACTGTCATTGTGGAGTTACAGTCTTCATCTGCGCCATGACATCAGGTGCTTCACAAACTTGACATCCCTAACAAGAATATTGACAGGGTATAAGACAATGGCACAGTTAATGTAAATTTTATCACACTTTTAAGATTTACATCTGAAGCCCTCTGGCAAATTGTTTATGAATTCTAAAAAAAAAAATTAAAAAAAAACCACCTGATAAGATGTGCAGTTGACGTATTACATAATGATGTTGCTAAACAATATTCTTTTATGGTAATATGTGCCGGAACCTGACCGCCTAAGCCACTTAAGACTCAACCCCAGCGCGGCCCCCATCCCTATAATTATTAGTGGGTCGAGTCGTCACTCCATCCCTCGTCAATAATTCTTAGGTGCAAAGCTACCACCGTTTCCCGCCCACATAAATAATTCTTAGGTGCAATGTCACAACCGTACATTCCCTCTCTCCCTCATCAACAATTCTTAGGTGCAATGTCACAACCGTACCCTTCCCTCTCTCCCTCATCAATAATTCTAAGTGCAATGCCACCACCGTTCCCTTACCTCCCTATCTCATCAATAATTCTAAGTGCAATGCCACCACCGTTCCCTTACCTCCCTATCTCATCAATAATTCTAAGTGCAATGTCACCACCGTTCCCTTACCTCCCTGTCTCATCAATAATTCTAAGTGCAATGTCACTACCGTTCCCTTCCCTCCCTATCTCATCAATAATTCTAAGTGCAATGTCACCATTGTTCCCTTACCTCCCTGTCTCATCAATAGTTCTAATGTGCAATGTCACCACCGTTCCCTTACCTCCCTATCTCCTCAATAGTTCTAAAGTGCAATGCCACCACCGTTCCCTTACCTCCCTGTCTCATCAATAGTTCTAAAGTGCAATGTCACCACCGTTCCCTTACCTCCCTGTCTCATCAATAGTTCTAAAGTGCAATGTCACCACCGTTCCCTTACCTCCCTATCTCATCAATGGTTCTAAAGTGCAATGTCACCACCGTTCCCTTACCTCCCTATCTCACCAATAGTTCTAAAGTGCAATGTCACCACCGTTCCCTTACCTCCCTATCTCATCAATGGTTCTAAAGTGCAATGTCACCACCGTTCCCTTACCTCCCTATCTCACCAATAGTTCTAAAGTGCAATGTCACCACCGTTCCCTTCCCTCCCTGTCTCATTAATAGTTCTAAAGTGCAATGTCACCACCGTTCCCTTACCTCCCTGTCTCATCAATAGTTCTAAAGTGCAATGTCACCACCGTTCCCTTACCTCCCTGTCTCATCAATGGTTCTAAAGTGCAATGTCACCACCGTTCCCTTCCCTCCCTCCCTCATCAATAATTATAAGGGACAAAATCCCTACAGCCCCTTCCCACCCTCCCTCCTCCATCATCAATAATTCTTAGGGAGAAAATCACCATAGCCCCTTCCCACCCCTCCCTCCCTCCATCATCAATAATTCTTAGGGACAAAGTCACAAACTGAGTCTGTGGAGAGTGGAGTATACAGAAGATTTCGTGGAAAGAAAAACAGTCCAATTCAGAGGTTCTGGAAAGGTTGAATATGAAAAGAGAATTACTGAAATAAATGTTAAAAAGAGACAACTGACAAACTTTGGCAACGTTAAAAGACATAACACACGTTTGAAAACCATACTGGAGAAAAGGGTCGAAGGCAAGAGAGCAAGAGGTAGGCAACTATATAAGTGGGAGGACTACATCAAAAGATGTGCGGGCAGCAGTTTGAGAGAGTGTACAGCTAGGACAAGAGACAAGTTGTGTTGGAGATCAGTTGCGGCCAACCTTCACTGCGGAGACGGCACCTGATTGATTGACTGATATATATATATATATATATATATATATATATATATATATATATATATATATATATATGTGTGTGTGTGTGTGTGTGTGTGTGTGTGTGTGTGTGTGTGTGTGTGTGTGCATATACATCCTTTAGCATCGTTTTTGTTTTATATTCTCCTTTACTCGCCTCCGTAGAAAGTTTCTGCGTGTTCATTATTAAATAACTAGCTTTTCACACACGGCTAAACACAATTGATGTGTCCATGTTTTTCAGTTGACAAAGGCCTTTGTGTTGCCTCACATATTGATGATTCTCTGGCCAAATGATATTTGTTGCATGGTCTTTGGATTTTATTCCGAGTCCCAGGGCGCTTGTGGTGCCATCATCAGCATTGTTTGATTTGTCCTTTTGAGTTTGGCATTCGCTTCCTCTTCTACGTTCGCCCTTAAAAGAAAGGTTGGCACTTTGTGTTATGGTTTACAGCTTGGCAACGATATCAGCGACTGTTAGCCCGTCACATTCGATTTCTGCATATCCTTAATTTTTTTTGTTTTTTTATAGTTGGTTCCAAAGGTCGTTGCCAACTTAAAAAATGTGTAACCTAGTAACCGTTAGGTGTATGTTGTTTGAAATGTGGCATGCAAACTTCTAAAAATCATGTTTTTGTAAGAATTTCGTTTTAACAGCAAACAATTATATAGTTTTCATATTGACTTATTTGCAGTATATACACACACACACACACATACACACATAATCGATTTACGACATAAAAGCAGCATGTGTATAGTTAAATGAGTAACAGAAACTTTTAAATACATCAAGTTGCACGCATTTCGTAAGTGTTTCGCTGTCAGATAGTCATCTTCAGCATTAGTCTTTCGCAAGTCATTTATGTTTTAATGTATTCGTGATACACTACAGAAATAATCACAATGTATCGCTAGACTTGTAAACTGATTTCTAATCAACCCGCTTGCCAGTTACTGTTTATTCTATTTTTTAGGGCTACACAAATTATTAGTCAAATAGGAATCAAAGAGTTTGCAGCTTTAAGAAAACAGCAGCACCTGGGCAATTGTAAATTATAAAATCACAAAAACATAGAAAATCTAAGGAGACGTGCAAACATTCGTGTTGGTTTGTGCAGGAGTTTTCGAGCGGTTTACACGACTTCTGAATCGCCACACACTACTTGGGCCAGAAGCGACAGAAACGACATCAATCAAATTGTGACTTAACCCACAAAGTAAAAGTAAAGATCCCTTTTCCGCCTTAGGCGCATCGGGCATATGGGAAGAGCATCCCATATTTTTACAGACCAATCGGAACTAGGTAGGTAATGTGGTCAGCATTACGCCAGCCGTCTTTACTTCCCTATGACAGCCATCCCGGTACCCGTGTTAGGCTGGGTCTACTTGCGACGCCCCACACCATGATAAAAATCCACGAAGCCAACAGTAGGTTTCGATCGCAATATGTTGGAATTACGAGTCGGACTCCCAACGCCGAAGCCAAGAACGTCGCTAACCCACTAAGAAATTAATACAAACTAGTATTCAAGTTTACTGATTGGCTTACCTGTGCAGACACTTAGTCCCTCGCCTCTCGGGTCGGTGTAATCCGACTTCCAAGGAAAACCTCTAACTGGTCACCCTTCAGGACATGCTTTACAAGAACCCAGTGATGTAATCAACAAAACGCCCCCCCCCCCCTCCCCCTTCTGCTGCTGTATCCCCAATTAGGGCCCCAGAGCATACACACAGAGGCGCCCATTGTAAGCTGAATTAACCTCTAAATCAAAGGTCTGTTTGTTTTAATGCTGAATTCAAAGGGATTTGAACACATTATTACCATGCCGACAGTAAGAGTGCTTCATACACTGAGCTACTGCTGATGAAGGCTCTATGGCCACAATTTTACGCTCTGGTCATGTGTCTTCACTTGTCGTTTGTTATAATGTCAAGCCAGCTGGTTCTAGTTTTCGTTTGGTTTGATATATTTCTAATCAGCTAAGTGCAGTTGCTATAATATGTTTTGGGTGCATAATGTTCTCAATGCAGGAACGTTTCTTTCATACATATTGTTTTCGAAACGCAATGCATTGCATAAATGTCGCAAAACAGAACATGCCCGTATAAATCTCATAGAACAATGGTTCTCACTTAGTGGTCGCAAAAAGGGGGTTGGGGGTTGGGGGAGAAAATGGCGGAACTAATTTAAGGGTTCTGTGATATTATTTACACACCACATACACACACACGCGCGCGCGCACACAAACGCCCTCAAGCCTCTTTTTATAAGATTTTAATTTAGATTTACTGCCTTCTTTTTTTTTCAATATGACTGTTAAATTGTAGCTCAATTAATTAGGAAAACAGAGGAAAGGTTGTCACGACAGACATCAAATGTTTACCTACCACGTTAGGTAACAAGGAAAGATCGAATTCGGAAAGATGATCTCAGGAGGAGAGTCGGTAGAGAACCAATACTGAACTTTATCAGTAGACTAAAGATCAAATGATTTGGCCACGTAAGAAGATTGGCACCAGACAGGGCACCACAGAGAGCAATGTTACACAGACACGGCGGTAAAAGACCCAAAGGTCGACCACGCAAGATACAGACCGCAGAAAATTTGGAGACACTCATAAGTACGAATATACCAAGCGCACAGAAGGACCCGTTCCACAGATCACTTCCTGTCCTGACGCTGCGAGGCATTCTAGGAGTAGAGAAAAGAAGAAGGTGATTAAACACTAGGTGGTCGGTGGCAGACTTTCAAAAATAAAAAAGGGGCCGCGGATCTTATCTAACTTGGAACCCCTGCCCTTGAACATGTCATCTCAGAAAGGTGATTTCAGTTCACGAAACTACTGTCACCGATAGGCGCCAGCCTCTCTCAGAAATACTTGAGGGTTTACCCAATAACACCAATACTGATTTCCATAACTGGGGTTTTTAGGAACCGCTGTGCCTGCTAAAAATGAAGGGTTTTGTTTATTTTTATCTGAAGCTCTATCGCCATATAATGCGGAAATGGATGCAGTTCTTGTAGATGTTTACATCCGCAATTGTGACAAGATTAACAGAAGCGACTGGGCGCTGCGTTACGCCCAAAAACGATATTTAATCGCCCGAGTGGGTACGATTAGATTATCAGGTGAATTCTCCATCTTCTTCTTCTTTGCGATCGGTTGCATATGCTCTTTACCAGTTGTGCTGCCTCCATAAAAAGTAAGCTTTCAGTAGTTCCTCCTTTGTCATTGATGCCTCTTCTCTCTGGTCATGTGTCTTCTCGCAGTTTTTGCTGTAGGGAGCAGCTCTGCAGTATGTACTCAGGTGTCTGGAGTGCGGTTTGGCAGGGATACTTGGCGGACTATGCAGTCTTTATTCTGTGCATGTGTGCGTTAAGTCTGCAGTGTCCCGATGTTGGTCGAAGCAATGGTGGTGTGCTGCCTTCTGTTTATTCTACTGATTGCGATTTGTTTTGGGTGTTTGCTAGTGCTTCTCGGCCTCCGTGAGTTCTGTACTTCTCATTGATCAGTGTCTTTATCTGCTGTCGTGATACTGGTTGGATACAGAAACGTCATATTAAGATGATGTAGATAAAACAATTGTTGACTGGTTTGACCATAGACGCGAGGAGTCAGAGTTGGCATAAAATATGCCATCGCCCCGATGAAGGTTGGCTGCAGCTGATATGGGCATTAACTGCTGTCTTTTGAGAATATTACGTGAAGTGCCAGTCTTTGCCACGGTGTGATTTTCTTACCGCTGTCCCAAAGACTCAAGAACGATCAGGAAGACATTGGGAATATAAACAGAGTTGCTTCAATATTTTTTTTTAACAACAAGTTAAACAGTGTGGTCACATAAAAACCACAACCTTCTTATACAAACCATACTTGGGGAGAAGAGGAGTGAGAAGAGGAGGAAGTAAAGGTAAACAAGAGGTAGACCGTGAAGCGAAAGGAAAAATAAAATCAAAAGATAGACTAACATCAGCCTTAAGGTAAAGGTGAAAGGATCCTTTTCATTGCACCAGTTTTTCCAAAGGGCTCAGTCTCTCTCCACAGAACAACTAGCTGTCTGCCAACAGCGTCGCACAGAGCACGACCTCCATAGCCCCTACGACGATCCCCATAGATCTCTGTGAAAAGTGCACTCGTGAACTCAACGATGCCGCTGTGAAACGAACCTACGACTTACACAGCGTGATGCAAACGGCTTGACTACTTCGCCACGGAGACCACTAACATCAGTCTTAGAGATAAACAAGCTGGAAAAAAAAAACGTATGTTGAGCCACTGCAGACAACCTAAATTGCAAAGACGGCACCTGACTCTTCTTCTTCTTTATCTCGTTCACCAGCTGTAAACTCCGGCTGAAAGTTCTGGTTGTTTGTCCACTTCTGGACTGTAGTCCTGTTCCCGAACCTGAGTGTTGCGTGTGCATCCTTTTGACAAATGTGATTTATTCATACTGTTGGTTCCTATCCTCTCAGCAAGATGCACCCCGACTTCGAAGGAAGCTCCCAATTAGCCGACTCTTACAACAGGTTTTTGGGTAGGCAGTGGCTAAATTCTTGTTTTCCCTATAATAGGGCCTCTCAACCCACACGGGGAGGAACCTGATTGATTGCATTCTAAGTGTGTGGATCAATAAGTTGCCTGCGGTAGAGTAGGGATTGGGGGCTATCGTCACAGATAATAAGAGGATAAAGGATACTCTATGCAACATATCCTTGTCAGTTGGGACGAATAATAGAGTTCTTACTGAAGATTACTGGTTGAAGAATCCACGGCATAGAATACCCGGCATATACATAGTTGCATGTCTTCCATAGCAAGAGTCTTAAGGTAGAAATGCTTGCTGACCCGGTTCACGTCTGTCATATGTTTATAAATGGTAAAGTAGACAACAACAATACATGAAATCTGGTATGTTGTGTGGTGTTATCATAATCGACGCCACTGCACTTTGGGCCTTCCTTTGCGTACTGAGTCATGGGATGTAGGAGCCACTTCAATGCACCTCTGCTATAAAACAACATACGAGGGCATTAAATTATAGGCATTTATAGCATTTATAGCTCTCTCGGAGTCCTATGGTACGTTTACAAATTTGTGACAACCTTAAAAAACTATGTCTCAGCTATAGTGGAATATAAACAGATGAAATTATTTATATATACATATCTTTTTCTCTGTGTTCACGGGCTGTAAACTCCTGCGGAAAGTTTTGGTTCTTCATTGATGGCCAGGTTTTCTCGGGTTTTGCGGTCACCTCTTGAACAGACACCTCCTCGATTGATTCACGTTTCCTTGATTTTCACGTTATTCACATATGGCTGTGAATCCTGGACAATCGGTAGACAGGCCAAACAATTTCTAGAGGCCTCAGAGATGTGGTTTTACAGAAGAATGCTTAGAATACCGTGGACAGCCAAAAAGAGCAACCTAGAGGTTTTGAAAGAGGTGGGAGCCCGAAGACCACTTTTCACAGACATCAGAAGGAGACAGTCATCTTTTTTCGGCCATGTTATGAGAAGAGGGAAAAAAGAACATGATGTGACAACTGGAAAGATCTGTGGAAGGAGGGATAGAGGAAGACAACGAGAGGAGATTCTTGACAGTCTTGTTGCATGGCATGGAGGTGTGTCAGCACACGAACTGATACATGCTGCAGGAGATTGTGGATTAAGAAGAGGCATGATCGCCCACCCCAGTTGGCAAGGCACCTGATGATGATGACTTTGACATGCTTCAGGCAACCGGCATCACTTCTCCATGATACGTCGTATTCGATACAATTCAACCAAATTCAAGCAGATAATTTATGTTTAGTATTTAACCTCATTTTAAATGCTGACATTAATTAGAGAAGAGAAAATGAATTCACACAAGGCAGACTCCGAAGAAACTCTCCATCTCCATGTGACGGTCAAGGAACAGGCGCTCTCTTAGTCCGGTCTAAGCTTTCTAACAGAGACTGAAGAGGGTGGTGGTTGCAGTTAAATATCGCTGCTACTCTGTTTTCAGGCATAAAGTGAACAACAAAAAATATTCAAAGAAGAGGTAAAAAGAAGGAACACGAGGAACAGAGGAAACGGAAGAAACATGAGGAGGGAAGGGAATGAAAAAAGAATAAAAATAGGATGCATAGTAATGATTATGACGATGATAATAATAGTAAATAATAATAAGAAGAAAAAGAAGAAGATGAATGAGAAAAAAAAGAAGAAGAAAAAGAAGAAGAGAGGAGACGGTGAACGAGAAAGAAAAAAAAATTGAAGGTACCGGAACTATGGGAATAAGGGCTCTTCGTTGGCTGGAGGAGATGAAGACTGAGTTGGAACTGCAATTTCCTGAGTGCTGTGTTGTCTGTTCTTGACTCAACTAAACTCAACCCATGGACGAAGGTGATCACAACAGCCATGAAGCTATCTCTCTTATCGCCAGCAAGACAGATCACGCAAACCGGTCATCTACTATAGCTATCAGCTCCGGTGGAAGTTATCACTCTATCATCACCGTGTCACACGATATGCTTCAGGAAGACATTCTTTTATCTCGCTGGGCAGCAGCCCTGTTTATTTTACAGTCAAGATACATTCCAGGGGTTTTCAACCTTTACGGTGGCGGCCCACCCCCCGCCCTCTCACGGGATTAAATGGGAGAGACACTGTCACTCAGCACTGTTATAAAAATGTGATTAAAAAGAGAACGAAAAGAAAAATGGCCAAGTACTATTAATTAGAATTTTAAGAAACAAAATCCACATAAATTAGTAAATGAGTGAATGAATGAATAAGTGAAAGGAATGAATCAAGAATTGACATTACTGCACCCGGGACATTCCCTCACGTGCTCCGTCCCCTTCTTCAGAAGCCAAAGAAAAGCTAATAATACCAGCAGCAACCTGTTTAAAAGTCTACCACTGTTCCCCCCCCCCTCCTCTCCTCCCTCCCCCCTCAATGTTGAGCATCTTCCAGAAACTCTACACACCCCTGTTGAATTAGCCCTTTAATGTAAGCATTCCCTATCGGTTTTTTTGCACTCACATTGTCTGTTTGATTCCATAAAGCAGTAGTTCTCAAACTTCCAAATTCCGCTACCCTTTAATACAGTTCCTTATGTTGTAACAACTTTCAACCATACAGTTATTTCGTCGCTACCTCATAACTTCAATGAATATTCGTTTGTAATGGTCTTTCTCGACCCATGTGAAAGGGGACTTTGACCCAAAACAAGAGTCAAGACCCATTGGTTGAAAACCGCTGGCGTAAGGCCCTTACCATATCAATTTTATCATAAACTAGCTCACAGAATATAAATCAAACTGTCACATAAAAAAAAAAAAAAAACATTTAAAAAAGAACAAGAATCAACAACTGGTACTTTAGTGTCCAAATATCAGTATGATGGTGGGCAATGTTTTGTCTTTATTAAATGTGCAATTATTGTTCTAATTTTTGACAAGGTGCAAAGGAATAGAGGACAAAAATGTCAGTTTTACAAGTTTTTGCAAGTACAAATACATTCAGTTTCAAAATTACTTGACGCCTCCCTTAAAACTTCTCTGCGTTTCCCAGGGAACGCGCCCTCCTGGTTAAAAACCACTGCGTTATTATTCATTGGACAGTTTGTTTTGCCTGTAAATAAATGTTGATTGTGAAATTAAGATTCGACATAACAGCACTTGGGACAATTCCATAAGCACACTTCCCCATCTTCAGCAGCAAGCGAGGAGTTCTAATTCCGATGGCACCAGGAAGTGTCTGATTGTACATCCGTCTCGTGTGAGTGTTGAGCGTCGGTCAGATCCCCTGGTAACTCCTCGCAAAGCCATTCTCCTCAGACCGAAATGATCTCTTGGAGCCTCCTCACTGTTCACTCACTTCCAAAGATCCCTCCCAGCTTTTAGATTGTCATACATCGATTCACCACCAAGAAGTGCAGAGCCGACTAGTCTTTCTGTCTGATCGTTTACCACCACACCAGCACGTTCGGGAGAAAATATCCGGTTCGTCGAGAGTTAATAAAGGATAAGGGTTAGGTTAGTGTTGTAAATTTTTTGTTACATACAAAAACTTTAAATTTCCTTAAGGCCTTCTGAGTCGATTCATTACCGGTAACTCACTGAGGGACAAGTAACTCTGTGTACGCTTGTTAGTTTCTACATATATTATACATGTTTCTTAACACATCATGCCACATCTGGTTGTTTCACTATCCCATACTGCTCCAGCTGCTACTTAACTTTTCTTTCTCAAAACACTATTGTCCTTGTGTGGGTTCAGAGCCCCATTTTGGGGTGAGGGAGGTGGGATGTGGGAGGAGAGAACGAATCCACTGCAATATAACGAACATCTAGTAGAATGGGACTATTTCTTTCAAAGTCGGACTGCAGAGACTAATTAGATTGTTTCCTTTGAAGTAGGACTGCAGGGACTAATTAGATTGTTTCCTTCGAAGTCTGACTGCAGGGACTAATTAGATTGTTTCCTTCGAAGTCGGACTGCAGGGACTAACTAGATTGTTTCCTTCGAAGTCGGACTGCAGGGACTAATTAGATTGTTTCCTTCGAAGTCTGACTGCAGGGACTAATTAGATTGTTTCCTTCGAAGTCGGACTGCAGGGACTAATTAGATTGTTTCCTTTGAAGTCGGACTGAGGGGACTAATTAGATTGTTTCCTTCGAAGTCTGACTGCAGGGAATAACTAGATTGTTTCCTTCAAAGTCTGACTGCAGGGACTAATTAGATTGTTTCCTTCGAAGTCGGACTGCAGGGACTAATTAGATTGTTTCCTTTAAAGTCTGACTGCAGGGACTAATTAGATTGTTTCCTTCAAAGTCTGACTGCAGGAACTAATTAGATTGTTTCCTTTGAAGTCGGATTGAGGGGACTAATTAGATTGTTTCCTTTGAAGTCGGACTGCAGGGACTAATTAGATTGTTTCCTTTGAAGTCGGACTGCAGGGACTAATTAGATTGTTTCCTTCAAAGTCTGACTGCAGGGACTAATTAGATTGTTTCCTTTGAAGTCGGACTGCACTGACTAATTAGATTGTTTCCTTTGAAGTCTGACTCAAAAAAAATTGAAGGTACCGGAACTATGGGAATAAGGGCTCTTCGTTGGCTGGAGGAGATGAAGACTGAGTTGAAACTGCAATTTCCTGAGTGCTGTGTTGTCTGTTCTTGACTCAACTAAACTCAACCCATGGACGAAGGTGATCACAACAGCCATGAAGCTATCTCTCTTATCGCCAGCAAGACAGATCACGCAAACCGGTCATCTACTATAGCTATCAGCTCCGGTGGAAGTTATCACTCTATCATCACCGTGTCACACGATATGCTTCAGGAAGACATTCTCTTATCTCGCTGGGCAGCAGCCCTGTTTATTTTACAGTCTAGATACATTCCAGGGGTTTTCAACCTTTACGGTGGCGGCCCACCCCCCGCCCTCTCTCGGGATTAAATGGGAGAGACACTGTCACTCAGCACTGTTATAAAAATGTGATTAAAAAAAGAACGAAAAGAAAAATGGCCAAGTACTATTAATTAGAATTTTAAGAAACAAAATCCACATAAATTAGTAAATGAGTGAATGAATGAATAAGTGGAAGGAATGAATCAAGAATTGACATTACTGCACTCGGGACATTCCCTCACGTGCTTCGTCTCCTTCTTCAGAAGCCAAAGAAAAGCTAATAATACCAGCAGCAACCTGTTTAAAAGTCTACCACTGTTCCCCCTCCTCCCCCCTCCTCCCCCCCCCCTCAATGTTGAGCATCTTCCAGAAACTCTACACACCCCCTGTTGAATTAGTCCTTTAATGTAAGCATTCCCTATCTGTTTTATTGCACTCACATTGTCTGATTCCATAAAGCAGTGGTTCTCAAACTTCCAAATTCCGCTACCCTTTAATACAGTTCCTTATGTTGTAACAACTTTCAACCATACAGTTATTTCGTCGCTACCTCATAACTTCAATGAATATTCGTTTGTAATGATCTTTCGCGACCCATGTGAAAGGGGACTTTGACCCAAAACAAGAGTCAAGACCCATAGGTTGAAAACCGCTGGCGTAAGGCCCTTACCATATCAATTTTATCAAAAACTAGCTCACAGAATATAAATCAAACTGTCACATAAAAAAAAAAAAAAAATTTAAAAAAGAACAAGAATCAACAACTGGTACTTTAGTGTCCAAATATCAGTATGATGGTGGGCAATGTTTTGTCTTTATTAAATGTGCAATTATTGTTCTAATTTTTGACAAGGTGCAAAGGAATAGAGGACAAAAATGTCAGTTTTACAAGTTTTTGCAAGTACAAATACATTCAGTTTCAAAATTACTTGACGCCTCCCTTAAAACTTCTCTGCGTTTCCCAGGGAACGCGCCCTCCTGGTTAAAAACCACTGC
>CAJHNH020001280.1:447500-450000 GCA_905116865.2 Candidula unifasciata | reverse complement strand
TGGCTAAAACTAACCGCGCGGCAACAGGGTGACGAACTCCCTGTGGTCCAAGATCACGCCAGGGGGTAGGCAGAAAAGTCATGTTTCTCCCAGATTTACGGTTTCTATCATGGAATCAAGGGTTGCGATATCCATAGTACCGAGCCAAAGGGTTATTAACTCAGTGTTTCCGGATACTTAAAAAAAAAAAAAAAAAAAACTTTACTCGACACTATAGCCGAAACATTAATGTCTCAAGACACACAGTTTTGAAAGCACTGCGCTGCAGAATGTGTATGCATTCAGTGAAAATGGGGAAAAAACTAAATGTTCGTTTGTTCCTAGACCTAGCGTTACGTTCTGGTGTTTGTATCTGTTACTCGACCTACGCTTGGTAAATATATATTTCTGTAACCTATGGTGTTTTTACAGTGCTTTGAGGTTTGAGATTTGAAGTTTGAACAAAGGATCAACATCATGGCACACGGACAGTAACCCATAAGTGCTCTGTTCTTCTTCTAACTCAAGACTGGGTAAAAAGAAGCTCAGCACAGTGCACAGGCTCTGTAGCACCGGCGAGGACCCTGAAATACTGTGGGTAAATTTGTAACTTAACATTTTTTGCCCGGGCAGCACCGTTAGGCTACTCTTTTCAATTTCCCATTGCCGAGGTTTTTTTCCCCCTCCGTTCAGCAAAAATGCACACGAACGTCTGACCTCACTACCCAGAGACTAGAGTATACTACTAGAAGTCCAAGACCACGTGAAAAATCCCAGCCCTTACCGGGGATTGAACCCAGAACCTCTAGCACTCGAGGCGGACACCATGCCTCGAGACCACGCAGCCCTAATTTTTCAGTGCTTTGAAATGATCCATGCCCATAATCCATAGTTGTGGACTGAAGCTGTATTGTATATGTACCTGGCTTACGGCGACACTTTTTTTCTTTTAGGGATGCCGGGCGGAGATGCGTAATAATTAGCATACTTGTTCCTGCAGCGAGTGGCCTTCGTCAGTTGCAGGTGACCGTTTGATTTCCCGCATAGTAACTAAAGATTTCGAATTATTTGTTGTCAAGTGTGTCCTCTTATATCTCTCGATTTAATTCTATGAGTGCTCATCAGTTCCTGTCTATTAAGGTTTCGTGACTTGTTCTGAATTAGGCTTTGAAAATGCTACAGGCAACATTGCGTTCCAGACCCAGAGATGGAGCAATTCTAGAAAATGTGCTTCCGAAACTGATGTGTGTATGTCTGTGTGTGTGTGTGTGTGCGCGCGCATGTGTGTTTGTGTGTGTGCATTATACATTCTGAAGAGAAGATTGACAGCTCTTAGCGACATCCTACATACTTTCAAAGCTAAAAGGGAGCTCAGGGAAGCTTAATTAACCTAGTTTACAATTGTGTCTGTGAGTGTGTAAGATTGTGTACACATGATGTGTGTGAGTGTGTAAGATTGTGTACACATGATGTCTGTGAGTGTGTAAGATTGTGTACACATGATGTGTGTGAGTGTGTAAGATTGTGTACACATGATGTGTGTATGCATTAATCTATGTCCATTTCTTTATTATATCCATAACATATGAGTCTTGTGTCCTGAGCACGTTACTTTACGGCTGCGAATCCTGGACTCTCTATGCTCCACAGGAGAAAAGACTGAATACCTTCCATATGCGCTGTCTGAGACGCATCCTTGGTATATTATGACGAGACCTTGTCTCCAACGAATGTGTGCTCACAAGAGCAAAAATACCATCAATGTATTGTATACTGAAGCAAAGACGTCTGCGCTGGCTGGGACATGTCTCCCGCATGGAGGATGGTCGTATTCCAAAAGATCTTATATATGGTGAATTGGTAACTGGAAATAGACCTACAGGAAGGCCAAAGCTGCGCTATAAAGATGTATGCAAACGTGACCTAATAGATACCAACATAGGCACAGAGACATGGGAAAAATCAGCTGCAGATCGACTACTATGAAGACAGAAAGTGAAAGACGGACTGTCACATTTTGAAAGAAACCGAACACAACGAGCTGTGGAGAGGAGACACCGGAGAGTAAAACTGCCTCACAACGAGGGAGTATTTGCTTTTCTGTGTATCCTGTGTGGCAAAGACTGCCATTACCGCATCGGACTATACAGTCACAGCAGATGCTTTTCCCAAAGCCAGCGGCACATCTCCATAGTCCCCCGGGACTGACGGATGCCATTATAACATGCATTATAGATAACAGGCATTGATACTCTGAAAAATGAGTGCTTAGAAGGGCCGAATGTCAGACGGGCCTGTGCGCCCAATTTGTAACCCTTTGAAAAAAAAGTTTGTTCTTTCGTTCGTTCGTTCGTTCTCTCTCTCTCTCTCTCTCTCTCTCTCTCTCTCTCTCTCTCTCTCTCTCTATATATATATATATATATATATATATATATATATATATATATATATATATATATATATATATATATATATATATATATACACTCTCACACCATTCCCTTATCAATTGAGTACTGAA
>CAJHNH020001280.1:375000-442500 GCA_905116865.2 Candidula unifasciata | reverse complement strand
CATGTCATTTAATGTCATACAAGGACAGGAAATCAAACGGTGTGCTCACTTAGAGAGAATCCCCTTGGGTGCTTTATTAATATCCTACTCATGATGACGTCACAGGACAGTCCAACATTTTAGAGGGTGGTGAGACTGGGTTCCCGCCTTCAGATGCTTTTACCCCAAAACATCTAAAACAGGCCCTAACCCAAACCCACCTACGTCCCACGAGAAAGTGCAGCCTAGGCCACGACTGCATGCAGCCTAGGCCCCACGACTGCCTGCAGCCTAGGCCCCACGACTGCCTGCTGCCTAGGTCCCACGACTGCCTGCAGCCTAGGTCCCACGACTGCCTGCAGCCTAGGCCCCACGACTGCCTCCTGCCTAGGTCCCACGACTGCTTGCAGCCTAGGCCCCACGACTGTCTGCAGCCTAGGCCCCACGACTGCCTGCAGCCTAGGCCCCACGACTGCCTGCAGCCTAGGTCCCACGACTGCATGCAGCCTATCTACCACCCCCTGAAACATTAGACTGTTCTGTGACCTGTGGATTTCCCTTGTTTGGGGTAGGATATTAATAAAGCACCTTCCCTTGTGGCGTTACGTCATACAAGTCATACAGTAAAATAGAAGGGCGTAGAGAACACGCTAGATCAAGAACAAGATGGAAAAATAACATCACTTTTTCTCAACGTGTGTGCTATCCAACGCCAGCGTCTTTTCTTCACCTTTTGGTTCACTGGAATTTGTTTAGTTCTCTCCCAATGCTCCACATTAGTGACTTTATAAAACCATTTAATTCCCTCTATTCTGTGCAGGCACCAGTTAATGGATGTTTTTAGTTTATTAGCAAATGTTCTAGTTGTTCTCCATGGTTCCCGCTCCTTACAACAGCACTTATCTGATATTAGAATTAAAGAAAAATAAGTTTCGTGTTAGTTTTTATTTCTGTTGACCTCCATAAATTGTCCAGCGTTATTAAAGCTGTTCCTGCCGTTTGTATTCGTTTTGTAATATCTCTGTCAGTTCCCCCATCTTCATCTACATTGCTGCCCAAACAGGTGTAGGACCAAGCAACCCACCACAAGTTTAAAGAACCTGCTTTTCTCAGCGACTTGTACCCTATTCAGCTTGAGCTTTAATCCCTCATGTTCCGAAATTCCTTGTTGCTGTTGTTGTTATCAATCCAGCGGCGCATGAGCTTTCGCCCTTTGGCCCAATGCCAGGTAGTGGAATTTGCATGTTTTCACAAGCTGTTCTTTTCCTCCGTACAAGGTGTTCCACTTGTCTGGTCTCGGAGGGAGTAGCGTTCTTCTTGTCTCACTGAGTTTTGGGCAGGCAAAGAGATGGTGTTCAACAGTTTCGTAGGGGTAGTTACATAGCTGGCACTCTAGGGAGTGTTGTGGCTGTATTCTGTTTAGATGTCCATTGAGTGGAGTATGTTGCGTTCTAAGTCTGAAGATGGTGGCCTGGTCCCTTCTTGTTAGACCAAAATTCCTTCAGTTGCTTGTGTTCTATAGTGTTATCATTTGAACCCTTCAGACTCAGTTATGTATCATTTTTGACCAAGACAGCGTGCGAAATGAAAGGTTAAAAAACACACACATACTGCTGGAAATGAGAGAGTTAATCGAATTATTGCCCGCAATTGCTGTCACTCGAGGTTTGAGGTTTTGAACAACGGATCAACATCCTAGCACACGGTAAGTAACCATAAGTGCTCCGTTCTTCTTCTAAATCCAATCTGATTCCAAGGAAGCTCAGCACAGTGCACAGACTCTATAGCACCGGCGAGGATCCTGAAATACTTTTGGGAAGATTTTTAACTTAAAATTTTTCCGGGCAGCGCCGTTAGGTTACTCTTTTCGATTTCCGACTGCCAAGGGATTTTTTTTAACCTGCGCAACAATGCACACAGGTGTCCAATCTCACTACCCAGAGACCAGGAAAATTACTAGAAGTCCAAGTCAAATAAAAAATCGCAGCCCTTACCGGGGATTGAACCAGGAACCTCTAGCACTCGAGGCGGACACCATGCCTCGAGAGCACGCAGCCCCCTGCTGTAACTCACAGAACGCCAAGAAACAATAACTGTCGTCATGTTATTATACCGTCTCGCAAGGAACATTACAACTTGACAAGAATCCTTTATGAACAGAACCCCTTTTACTCCAGTAACATATCAGACAATTGACTCTTGACTGATGTTTCGGCACTCGATGGGTGATGTGATCTAAGTCCCGTCGGTCGCCTTTACTTCCCAGGACATAACCCAGTACCATTAGGGCGGTACCACCTGGAGCCAAGGTTAGTTTTGAAACAATCCGCTACGATGCGGACTGGAATCATTTACACTGGGACATTGGTATATGTTCTTATTCAATTCCAAATCATTAGACGCATTCTAAACAGGACGTATACCAATCAGGACGGATTCCAAACAGGACTTATTTCACACATAACGTATACCAAACTGAACATATACTAAACAAGACGTATACCAAATACGGCGAACTAATTTCCCCATCAGAAATAAAGGAAGAATCTTTTCCCATGGCAGGGGGGAAAAGCATCGTGACTGTTATTATTGCCATATTATTCATCGATGGGACTTGTTTTAAAAATGACATTGACACCCGGGTCGACCCAGTCTTGAGTGGGTACCAGGTGCAGTACTGGGAAGTAAAAGGCGGTCGGCATGATGCTGACCACATCACCCACCAAGTGCCAAATTGTCTATAAAAAATATAGGTCTAGCCCTATATATCCAGTACGCTTAAAGGCGTAGGAAAAACGTGTATACATCGATGACGTTATTTAAATTTATTTAAACACTGCCTAATAGAACAATTCGTAAATACAAAAGCCATTAGAAGAATTAAATGAACATTTAATCTCCCTTTATCTTCCTGAGAATAGATGTGTGCCTACTAGAATTGTGCTAAGCAGGGAGAAGGAATTGATGTTACTGTTTTGAATTCTTTTCCATGCTGTCTACAAAGACTCCGGTGGCTGGGTCTCACCTGGAGAATGAAGGATGACAGAGTCCATAAGGACCTCCTTTATGGTGAATTAAAGACAGGAAGAAGACGTCGAGGGCAGAGTCCCTAAGGACCTCCTTTATGGTGAATTGAAGACAGGAAGAAGACGTCGAGACCGACCTCTAATACGGTATAAAGATGTGCGCAATCGGGACATCAATGTTACAGGTATTGAGGCGGACTTATGGGGACAAAATGCCATGTACAGTTTTGTGTGGAAAGGGTATATCAGGAAGGGGAATGAGAGTAAAGGAATAAACAGAAATGATGAAAGCTGAGCGTCTGAAAAGAAACGGATTAAACACAAATGTTGTTAACAATGGTCCTGAAATCCCATGCTATCATTGTGGAAGACTTTTCTTGACACAGGTGGGTATTGCTATTCACACTCGCCATCGCCATGGGCTGGTGAGTCCCATACATCCTCATAGCTCAATATAACATCATCGTCTGGAAAGACGGAAAAGTGCCAGTCAATCCCTTCGAATAAAACTTCAGGATTTTAAAATTCTAGTGTTCGTCGTCCCCCCCCCCCCCCCCCCCCCCCCACGTTCGTTTCTTTGTCCCTTTTCCCAACTTGGACCTGGCTAAGACACACCAGGTTTGACTTTTTCTAAAATTCTGTTTCCGCCTCCTCTTTCCTGTTGTTTCGGAAATGTGTCACTCTCTGGTCATTCCAGACAATGCCATTACGGTTTGTTTAGGCTTGGCTGGGGTGTTATTTTTCTGCAGTTTTTGGCATCCATCCATTTGGCAGACATTCCCTTGATTGTTGAGAGAGATAAATAATTCAGTATGTGGTATTGTGACTCATTTTGACTCATTTTAGTCCTTTTCCAAACAATGCTCGTATATCAAGCAGCAGTTTCCCGTCTAAACAGAACGTATACCTATTTGGACATTTACCAAAGCAGACGTATACCGAGGTGCCACTGTGCCTTGAAGTCGACAGGCATACAAACAGACCATACTATGCCACTACACCTCCCATAACAATTTGAGCCGTCTGGAAAATTCCGCCGACAGTTTCCACCGAGGGACCATAATAATCCCAACACTTGCATAGTGGACTGCAGGGCTGCCGAAATTGGTAATTTCGTACGAATTTGGTATTGTTTGACCCTTTCTGGGCAAAATTGTACTTGTTGTACCACATCAGATATGCATGTTAGTTTAGACAATGATAACAATAAAAAGAAATGTTAGCAGCCGCTTATGAAAGAGAATTACCATTAAAGTTTCTGACAACCCCACTAAAAAGTACATAAATGATCTCCTTTTCGTCGTTTTCACATGCTGTCAACTCTGGTGGAAGGTTCTGGTAGTTCATCCACTTATAGACTTTAGTCTCGTCTAAGAATTTGAGTTCTGTGTGCACATTCGTAACCAAGATCTGGCTTATTTATATACATATTGATGGTTCCTCACCTCTTAGTCAGAAGAACTCCAAATTCGATGAAAACATGTCTAATTAGTGCACTCCAAACTCGCTGAAAATATCTCTAGCTTCGATGAAAGAGATGTCTAATTAGTGCACTCTAAATCTAAAGACATCTCTTAATTATCTCTAATTAGTCGACTTTTACTTTTAAGGGGGGGGGGGGTGGGGGTAGTTGACCTATATCTCCATCCCCACTATGGGGTCCCGGACCTCACACGGGGAACAGCAACGATGTAATGGAAAAATAATATAAATTCTTATCGTAAATATACATATATATATATATATATATATATATATATATATATATATATATATATATATATATATATATATATATATATATATATATTAAGTGTGTGTTTGCGTGTGTAAAGACGTTGTAAAGGTTCTTTTTTAATTAGAAAAAATACAAATGTGTACTCCTTGGTATGTTTTGAAATCTTTTAAAACAAATTAATGTGATGCTATTGACGAAAATATTTCGGCAGCTCTGGTAGACTGTTCGCCAAAGCACAAGCTCAGGGATGCATGCGAATTGTTTGGTATAATATTGCACGCATAAGATACTGTAACGGAATTGCTGAGCACGACTGCTGGTAAGGTTAAGACACCTGACAAGGGAGAAGATGGGGAAAGTCCAGCCCACAGATGCTACAAGAATGCTTGCTCATTAGTCTACGTCGTAATTTCTTTCACAAACTAATGCGTTCTTGAATGGTCTTCGGGAAACTAATGCGTTCTAGTCCACTAACTCAGAAAAACTAACTGTAATTGTTCTCCTAGAAACTACGATGCTTTTGATAGTTTCTTATCAACTACAGCTTCGTGACCTGCTCACTCGGATGTTTCTTATAAACTATGCTTTCTCACTACTCTTTTAGATGCATGTTTTCAAAAACGACATACTTTTCAACCTCATTCAGATGTTTTCTTCATAAGCTGTGATTTCTCACCAACTCTCCCAGATGATTTTTTTTTCTTCAACTATGCTTTCACACCAGCTCTGTTTTTTTTTTTTTTTCCAAAAACCTATTTTAATAAACTACAGCTTACCAACTTCTCTATTGGATGCTTTTTTAAAAACTAGACTTTCTCGGTAGTTATCTCAGAAAACAGTGTGTTTATTTTATGTTCTTATGTAAACTACTGTCTTGTGGACTATTCTCTGCCTTTTTCTTCAATATTCTCTAATTAGATGGCTAAGTAAGATAACATGTGGCTGGAAAGCTCGAAGGAGGAGATGGAAAACAAGCTTTTAGATCAAAGTCTTTATCAGCGATCTTAAGCAAATTAACAGATATCGACATAAGAATACACGGAACAGGCACAGTCGATTAGAACGTCTATGTGATGATGTAAATAGAAAAGAGGGAGGTTGGGGGGGGGGGGGCGAAAGGGGGCGAATGGTTGGTCAAAACGTTCAGTTATATTTGTACGTGTGTTTTCCATTTTCTCCGTTGCACTCTCTGGTCATATGTTATGTTATTTATCACTTCTTATCATCAACTCGAAGTATTTTAGGATCCTCGCAGGTGCAACGGAGTTGGTACGCTACGCTGAGATTCTTCAGACTCAGACTTGAGTTAGAAGTAGAACAAAGCACTTATGGGTTACACCCGTGTGCCATGATGTTGATCCGTTGAATAAACACAAACCATAAACATAAGCTCGACCGCAGTCAACCCTCTGTTTACTTCATCACTTTAAATATTCTCTTAAAAGAGATCATTTCCTGAATGTTCTCCTTGAACCTTTCTGGGAAGAACATTAAATAATGTTATCGGTCATGTTCTTTTTGTTCTCTCAGAAATGACCACGTTATCAAATATTCTCTCAGAAACTATTAAGTTCGCAATAAGGTGTGATAACTATTGACATCAGAGATGTGAACACACAACATCCAATGAGAATTACCAAATGATATTTATACTCCAACAGCTTTATGACATTCAAAACTGGACAATGAACAAGCTATTAAAAATGGAATTAAGTTACCGGAGATCTAGATATGCAAAACATTAGTTGGTATTTCAAGGGTACAAAATCAATCGAATACAATAGAGACTGAATAAAAATACAAATGCTAAAAGAAAAGAAGAAAAGATAGAAATGTAAATATTTCGGCAACTTTAAATGAATGTTGAATGTTGAATTGAGAATCGACATCACAGCAAACGGGACACTCCCGTAAGCTTTTGTCCCCATCTTCAGCAGCAAGCGAAGAGTTCCAATTCTGATGACACCAATAACAGTCTGATTGTGTATCCGTCTCGGTCTTCGTCTGAGTGTTGAGCGTCTGCCAGTTTCCTTGAGAACTCCTCACAGCGCCCTTCTCCTCAGACCCTAATGTTCTCTGTGTGCCACGACACTGTTTACTCGCTCCCAACGGGCCCTCGCAATATCTAGATGTATATCTTTATATCCCTGTTGACACATAAGGCATTCCCATATGAAGATCCGGTCTCCTGCTTTTCTGCCGATGGTATGTCACGTTACTTTACATTCCTTCATGTCATTTTTTACTGTCCTCCAGGTGTCATGTCGCTGTTTCCATGGGTTGTTCTTTAGAGCAGTGTTGTTCAATCACTGGGCTGCAGCCACATATCTATGTGTCTGAGACAATACCTATGTGTCTCCCAAATTGTTCAATACTGGTGTTAGTAACACAGGGGTACACTTAGGGGCGTGCAGTGACTAACGATACGCCAGCGGCAGAGACAAGGATGAAGTATAAGACAAACAAATAGAACATCGAACTGAGTCTCTGGAGACGTGGACCTACAGAAGAAAAAGTATTTCATGGAAACAAAAACAGTCCAAGACAGAGGTCCTGGAATGGCTTCAAATGAAAAGGGAATTACTGGAAAGAAACAACAAACAGACAATTAAAATACTTTGGCCCCATTAAAAGGCATAACACACTTTTAAAAACCATACTGGAGGGAAAGGTCGATGGCAAGAAAGTGAGAAGTAGATAACGATACAAGTGGGAGGGACAACATCAAGAGATAGACAGGCAGCAGTCTGACAGAGTGTACAACCAGAACAAGAGAGTGAGATTGTAAATTATCCACTGCAGCCAACCTTCAGCGTGGAGACGGTACCTTATTGTCGAAGAAGACGGGATATTAAATATAAGGTTTAGTTAAACCTCTTATATCCACTAAGCCAACGAATAGGGTGGCGGTGAAGACCAAGATAAGCTAGAGGACGGGAGAATAGGAGTTTCTTTCACTACCCCGGGTGAAGCCGAGCTAATAAATCTAGTTCATACACGAAGAGGGGAAGTCGCTGTGGTATAGTGGCTAGACGCTCGCGTGCGGATCGGAAGGTCGTAGGTTCGCTCCCTGGCGGAGCCGAACTCTTTTCAAAGTGACCTTAACTCCCAGGTCGACCCAGCCTTGAGTGGGTACCGGGTGCAGTCCCGGGAAGTAAAGGCAGCCGGTGTGATGCTGACCACATCATCCATATTGTGCCGATTGTTCTTTAAAAATATAGGTCTAGCCCTATATGCCCTTTACGCCTAAATGGGTGCGTGAAAAAAGTACCTTTACTTTACATACACAAAGTGAGTTAATATAAAACGTAAAAAAAAAAAAAAAAAATTCTTAAAATAGAACATGACATGGTTAGGGGTGGGGGGGGGGGCACTCTTAACCCCTTCACATATTTTTTACGAGGTCCTCAATCTTTCAGGTTGTAGCGCCCCTACCCACACTTTTTCATTCCTAATCGTAAAATGCAGGCTGCAGGCAAGAATTCAAATTGTATATTCTTTCATATAAGCACCAAACATTTTTTTTTTAAAATAGCGAGGAATCGATATCCAATCTAAATTGCAATTTTGATTGAAAGAAGAAAGCAATTGAAATTGTTTCGTAGGGTATGTTTTTTTTCTTTTGTCCTCTTTATGGGAGACTTTTTTACCTCCATACCAATGTTGACTGGGAAATCAATTAGTCGATAAGTGCTGTCAGCTGTTAGAGAATATGCGGGTCAGTGGGCAAAATTGGTATCATTGATTTCGTATGCGATTTTGCTTTCCTTTATTTGTGTATTAAGCAAAGTTGTTTGTGTGTGTGTGTTCTGTCTCTATAGTGGTTTGTGATATGTTTACAAGGCAGTAACATGGATGGTTACAAATAATGGATTTGGAGAGAGAAAGAGAGACAGACAGACAGAAAAACAGAGAGAAATAGGAGATGAAGCGAAGACAATTTGTACGTCGCATAACGTGATTGTCTTCACAGCCGGCCTGAAAGAAACTCGGTCTTGCGCCAGATCTCCCGTCTGCTGCAGTTTCATACCTAAGGAGTCACTTATATCATGTGCCCATCTTCGTGCTGGTCTGCCCCTGCCTCTCTTTCCTGACACCATCCCTTCTGCTACTGTTGTTTCTATTCCGTCGTGACACATTCAGTATCCATAATTCATTTAACTTTGTTGAAGTCTTCGGTAGTTATCGAACTTTCATTTGCATTTTAAAAAGATATTAAAGATTTGACACACAGATAAAGAAAAGTCTTACAGTAGTGGTATGTTATCACATCGAGACACTGTACACTGTTCATTCCCATGCGTGCTCAGTCTTCCGAGGCAGAAGCAACTACAAGATACGTCTACTGATTTTCCCCATGAGTAGTTAGTTTTAATGTCTCTAATCTCCACCTTAAAAGTTGCATGAACATGCTTAACAGTGCTTTCCTCCAGGTTATCGTGTTAGTGTCAGAGGTTCTTCATTATCCACGAGCTTTTGTATGGATACGTGTAAAAAAAAATTAAAACTGTAAAGTAAACAAGTAAACGACATTAAAGCAGTTGGGCCGAATTTACGCAGCCGAAACCTGCAAAAAGATTCGGAAATCCATCACCCAAGCCACCCGAGAAGCACAAGACAAATACAGAAAACCACGATACTGGGCTACAACCTGGTATCAATGAGACGACACAAGAAGAAGAAAGAACGAACGGGGAACCACTAACACCCTCGAAACTTTGTAATGACAACCTTAATTAATTACCCTCCTTGGAAGACATTAATTTATGCGTGAAAAAACGAAAAGCTGGTCGAGATGTCTTCTGATATTAGTCTTTTGTCCGTATATAAAATGCTATCATCGTCTGAGTTTTTGATATAATCGTCTAAGTTTTCGACATCATCGTCTAAGTTTTCAATATCATTGTCTAAGTTTTCAATATCATCGTATAAGTTTTCAATATCATCGTCTATGTCACCCACACACACACAGACACACACACACACAAATGCATGTCTGAGTGATAGATTGTTAGTCATTTATTTGACTTTATGTTTAAGTGGGAAAAGACTTTCTCAGCCATGTCACTAATTAAAAACCAAAACAGATAAATCGAATGATAGTATTGCAGTGCTTTATCTATCAGAATTAATGCTCCAGCCAGGCGTATCGTAGATTTTAGCCTCTATGTACCTTCACGTGTCACACTGGCTGAAAACTGTAATTCTGTGACATCGGTTTTAACAAATTCACTGCCATCTAGATATGGTTTTGTTTCTGTGTTTGGTTAACTGAAGAAAAAACATACTAACAATATTTTTTAAGGGTCACAAATTGGGCACGAAGACCCGTCTTAAATTAGGTCCTTCTAAATGCTCATCTCTCACATATCGATTGCCGGATGGGCCGTGAAACAATTGCTCCCGTTTTGGTCTGCCGTGGGTGTGGGGGACAGGGTTGAGAAACACTGCAATAGATAACTTTAATTTGCAAGCTATAGTTACTCTGCCGAAAATCGAACCAGGCATCTCCAAATGACGACAGCACTTCGCTGCAGATACAAGTGTACTAATACTAGTGTTACTGAAAACAGAAACAACATGGCAGGGAACGATGTACGTTTAAAGCGGTAAATCTTAAAAAAAAAAAAAAAAAAATTCTATACATGACATCAGCTTTATTAGAAACGTGACGTAGAGAGGTGGAATCATCCTGCTTGGCTGCTCCAGATTACATTCGTATCGCCTATCGACGAAGAAAATGAAAAGGAGGGAGAAGAAGAAGGAGAAGAAAAAGAAGAAGAAGAAGAAGAAGAAGAAGAAGAAGAAGAAGAAGAAGAAGAAGAAGAAGAAGAAGAAGAAAAGAAGAAGAAAGAAGAAGAAGAAAGAAGAAGAAGAAGAAGAAGAAAAAAAGAAAGAAGAAGAAGAAGAAGAAGAAGAAAAAGAAGAAGAAAAAGAAGAAGAAGAAGCACAGAAGAAGAAGAAGAAGAAGAAGAAGAAGAAGAAGAAGAAGAAGAAGAAGAAGAAGAAGAAGAAGAAGAAGAAGAAGAAGAAGAAGAAGAAGAAGAAGAAGAAGAAGAAGAAGAAGGATCGAGGAGGCGAAGGAGAAGTCAGATAGCAACAACACTAAGTCTTACCTTTAAAATACTGTTTATCCAATCGACTGTAACTGAGCGAGAGAAAAACACAATCCTTCTGTTTCTTCAGCTCTCCCGACAAGAACTCAGATAAGACCAAAAATCCACTTCAAAATTTCCTTGCTGAGCTTGTTTACCAACTCTGTGACAATGAAGTTTTAAGCTAAATTTCCATGAAAACAGATACACGTTAAAAATAGAGCAGAAATCACTTTGGAAATTCCGTTTTGAGTAGTTATATGTCCAAAAAGACTTGCTATTCACCGATCAATTCAGTTATCTTGTAATGTTTATGATTGCTTTCTTTGAATATGTGTACCTTACTGTATCGTTTTAATAACTTTTGAAGTATACCCCACACGTAAAGAAGACTGTAAATAGTTAAATGAAAATTTCCTTTGACTACGAATTCCAAGGTATTTTCGTTATTTTAACGCTATTTTTCCTTGATTGTATCGTATTTAACGTACATATTGATCTGCAAGCATTTTTTTCCAATTAAGGATACTGCGAGCTCTACTTTATGACTGGAAACCCCTTTCCACACGTACAACACACAACACAAAGTTAAATCTCTACACTACGTAACTACCTATATTTCCTCGTGAATTACATGTTGAAATTATGTAAAAACCGAGACAACAACAACCCGCGACTTCATAACAGCGGCAGCAAATAATTCGGTGTGCGATTGAGTATATCTTCCATGCGAATCCCACCACTGGAATCTGCTAAGTAGAACTCAGAAAACGGTTTACTCTCTCATTAATCGCTAGGAGCTTGACAAGAAAGAATGGCTTGGCGCAATAACTGGCGTGGCGGTGAACGCTACGTTTGGCTCGACAAGCATCAGTGGCCGGTGGGAATTGATCGCGTCTCTTCCCGCTCAGTGGCGTCGCTGCGATGAAATCATGGGCGAGGTGATGGATAGTGATAATAATTTAGATCTTTTCTCCAAGCAATACAGGCGTGGTGGGGAATGAACAGGTAGACGGATTGGCTGGATCTGCACCGCTGGGTGGTGAACTGATACATGACAAGGCAGATGTGATCAGAGCCGTTTGGGAACCAGTAACGAAGTCCGACCGGCACTATTAGTATTAGAACTTATTTGTCACTTGAATTTTTTGTCTAACCGTCGATTTAAATTGCTAGCCATGATATTTATGTCTGTCATTTAATATATAAAATGCTATTAAATGTATCTACTTTGATTATGTGTTTGAGTAGATTGTTTGTGTCCTCTTGTGTGGCTTCGAATTCGTTTTTTTTTTTAGAATTCGAATTTGCTTTTCCTAATTCCGATACCGTACTGCTGGTCAGGGGAAAACGGGGGGTAAGGGAGGGGGAAGGGGGTCAGAGAGAGAGAGGGAGAGACAAAGAGAGACACAGAGAGACACAGAGAGACACATAGAGAGACAGACACACACAGAAGAGACCGAGAGAGAGACAAAGAGAGACAGAGACAGACAGAGAGACAGAGACAGAGAGACAGAGACAGACAGAGAGAGACAAACATAGAGACAGAGAGAGACAGAGAGACAGAGACAGACATAGAGACAGAGAGAGACAGAGAGACAGAGACAGACATAGAGACAGAAAGAGACAGAGAGAGACAGACATAGAGACAGAAAGAGACAGAGAGAGAGAGACAGACATAGAGACAGAGCGAGACAGAGAGAGACAGACATAGAGACAGAGCGAGACAGAGAGAGACAAACATAGAGACAGAAAGAGACAGAGAGACAGAAACAAACATAGAGACAGAGAGAGACAGAGAGACAGAGACAGACATAGAGACAGAAAGAGACAGAGAGACAGAGACAGACATAGAGACAGAAAGAGACAGAGAGAGACAGACATAGAGACAGAAAGAGACAGAGAGAGAGACAGACATAGAGACAGAGCGAGACAGAGAGACAGACATAGAGACAGAGCGAGACAAAGAGAGACAAACATAGAGACAGAGAGAGACAGAGAGACAGAAAAAAAACATAGAGACAGAGAGAGACAGAGAGACAGAGACAAGACATAGAGAAGAAAGAGACAGAGAAGACAAAGACATAGAGAAGACAAAGACATAGAGAAGACAAAGACATAGAGAAGACAAAGATGCAGAGGAGACAAAGACATAGAAGACAAAGCGAGACAGAGCGAGACAGAGAGAGACAGACATAGAGACAGAAAGAGACAGAGAGAGACAGAGAGAGACATAGAGACAGAAAGAGACAGAGAGAGACAGAGAGAGACAGAGAGAGACAGACATAGAGACAGAGAGAGACAGAGAGAGGCAGACATAGAGACAGAAAAAGACAGAGAGAGACAGAAAGAGACAGAGAGAGACAGAGAGAGACAGACAAAGAGACAGAGAGAGACAGAGAGAGACAGAAAGAGACAGAGAGAGACAGACATAGAGACAGAGAGAGACAGAGCGAGACAGAGAGACAGACATAGAGACAGAGCGAGACAGAGAGAGACAGACATAGAGACAGAGCGAGACAGAGAGAGACAGAGACAGACAGACATAGAGACAGAAAGAGACAGAGAGAGACAGAGAGAGACAGAGAGAGACAGACATAGAGACAGAGAGAGACAGAGAGAGACAGAGAGAGACAAACATAGAGACAGAAAGAGACAGAGAGAGACAGAGACAGACATAGAGACAGAAAGAGACAGAGAGAGACAGAGAGAGACAGACATAGAGACAGAGAGAGACAGAGAGAGACAGACATAGAGACAGAAAGAGAGACAGAGAGAGAGAAACAGAGACGGAGAGACAGAGAGAGACAGACATAGAGACAGAAAGAGACAGAGAGAGACAGACATAGAGACAGAGCGAGACAGACATAGAGACAGAGAGAGACAGACATAGAGACAGAAAGAGACAGAGAGAGACAGAGAGAGACAGAGAGAGACAGACATAGAGACAGAGAGAGACAGAGAGAGACAGACATAGAGACAGAAAGAGACAGAGAGAGACAGACATAGAGACAGAGCGAGACAGACATAGAGACAGAGAGAGACAGACATAGAGACAGAAAGAGACAGAGAGAGACAGAGAGAGACAGAGAGAGACAGACATAGAGACAGAGAGAGACAGAGAGAGACAGAGAGAGACAGACATAGAGATGACAAAGACATACAGAAGACAAAGACATAGAGACAGAGCGAGACAGACATAGAGACACAGAGAGACAAAGACATAGAGAAGACAAAGACATAGAGAAGACAAAGACATAGAGAAGACAAAGACATAGAGAGACAGACATAGAGACAGAGAGAGACAGAGAGAGACAGACATAGAGACAGAGCAAGACAGACATAGAGACAGAGAGAGACAGAGAGAGAGAGAGAGACAGAGAGAGAGAGACAGAGAGAGACAGACATAGAGACAGAGAGAGAGAGACATAGAGACAGAGAGAGACAGAGAGAGAGAGAGACAGACATAGAGACAGAGAGAGACAGAGAGAGAGACAGAGAGAGACAGAGAGAGACAGACATAGAGACAGAGAGAGACAGAGAGAGAGAGAGACAGAGAGAGACAGACATAGAGACAGAGAGAGACAGAGAGAGACAGACATAGAGACAGAGCGAGACAGACATAGAGACAGAGAGAGACAGACATAGAGACAGAAAGAGACAGAGAGAGACAGAGAGAGACAGAGAGAGACAGAGAGAGACAGAGAGAGACAGACATAGAGACAGAGACAGAGAGAGAGAGAGACAGACAGACATAGAGACAGAAAGAGACAGAGAGAGACAGACATAGAGACAGAGAGAGACAGACATAGAGACAGAGACAGAGAGAGAGAGAGAAACAGAGACAGAGAGAGACAGACATAGAGACAGAGAGAGAGAAACAGAGACAGAGAGAGACAGACATAGAGACAGAGAGAGAGAGAGTGAAACAGAGACAGAGAGAGACAGACATAGAGACAGAGAGAGACAGACATAGAGACAGAGACAGAGAGAGAGAGAAACAGAGACAGAGAGAGACAAAAACGCTTGGCTGTTTTAAAGGTAATTGTCATGCTCACGGTGCAGATAATGCTAATGTAATGACAATGCTTATAGTAATTTAATTATTATGGAACTGTTTGTGTATGCTATCGGCGTACACTGAGCCTGTTATAAGCTTCCCTGGCAACGCCTGTTGGCTGTTTAACCGTTTCCCGCTTCAGGCCGCCATATTTCCTCACGAAGCTCGCACATCAATGACTACAACAGATCTGTCATTTGTTTTTCTCAAAGTTATTCAATGTCGCGATGGTGAGACTGGGAGTCGCCGTGGCCGAGCGGCTAGACGCTCGCCGCGGGTCGGAAGGTCGTGGGTTCGCTCCCTGGCGGAGCCGGACTTCTCAAAAATGACCTTGGCTACAGGTCGACCCAGCCTTGAGTGGGTACCGGGTGCAAACAAGGGAAAGTAAAGGCGGCCAGCGTGATGCTGACCATATCACCCTCCTGTGTCGATTGGTCTATAAAAATATAGGTCTAGCCCTATATGCCATATACGCCTCTAGGCGTGGAAAAGGGTCCTTTACTTACTTAACAGATATTTCATAATATAGTTTCATAGTTAAAGGGAGTCATACGTGTTAAAAAGGTTGGTTGCTTATCTTTTACTTCAGCGGTTCCCAAACTGTGGGTCGAAAAACACATTGAACTTATGAAGTAACCTCGAAAATAATTAAATGGTTGGGGGTCGCCACAACATGACGAACTATATCAAAAGGTCGTAGCATTAGAAAGACTGAGATTTTTGGGGCTGTTTCAGTTTTTCTAGACAAAAATATTTTACAATTCACTAAACGGTGCGCTCTTGATATCTCTGTCGAAACGAATGCAAGACGGTCTGCTACCAAATGGCTTGCTGTTGGGATCGAACCCAGCACCCCAGCATTAGGAAAAGCGTTCGCAACGCTTAAGCCACAGACACTGGCTCATTATGTGTATATGAATTCAACTGAAATGCGAATGGCTGCTCACAATGCACCGTGTTCGTCTAACTGTTGGAAGTTCACTAAAGTCATGTGACTTACCACGGTAACTTCAAGTATACTATAAATTTGGTCTGCTTAATTGTATATTTTAATCATTAAGGCTTCGGCCATTTTCAGCATTCCCTGTTCAGTGTTCGGTAAATCAAACGGAAACGACTGCCCATGTTAATGACGTAACCGGAATCAAACTAATGATGTGCAATTTAAAAAAAGTGAGTGGCTTTCCTTTTGATTGGTGTTAACAGAAAATTGCATGAAAAAAAAAAAAAAAAATACATGTTGAAGCACAAGAAAGAGTTGAATAAATGGTGTACAGAAACCTGCAGAAAAGGTGAACAAATCCATCACCAAGTCATCCGAGAAGCGGACGACAAATCAAGAAAACCATGATACTGGGCTACAAGCTGGTATCAGTGGGACGATTAAAAAAAAAGAAGAAGAAGAAATTAGGGCTCCTTAAGATGATAAGGCCTTGTTGCATCTTAGTTTTTTTGTTCCTAAATCCAGCACTACTGTGTCTCTCTCTCTCTCTCTCTCTCTCTCTCTCTCTCTCTCTCTCTCTGTGTGTGTGTGTGTGTGTGTGTGTGTGTGTGTGTGTGTGTACGCGTGCTTATGTGTGTGAGCACCGAGACTGATGTGTCATTTTAACGAATGAGGCCTGGATCCATATGGGAATCGAGAAAGGAGACAGAAAGCAGACGATTAACATATCCCATTTGGTGAGTGATTCTTGGCAAAGCGACTGTCACTGCAAAGTCACGTAATGTAACTGTCAGGGGCACTCGAAGCATCGTTTCATTCCTGCTGACCGAGTATGTAGAAATACAGTGCAGCCTCGAAAATTCGAAAACAGTCCGATCGAATTCAAAAATGTTCAAGGCAAGTTTTTTTTTCCCACTGAGAGTAATGGAAAATAAATTAATCTGTTTTAGAGACAAACAAACTCAAAATTTAAAATAAATTTTCCTAAATACAGTAAGTACACTATAAGTAGATTAAAAAGTGATTATCATTTTTGGATAAAATCATAGATAAATACAGATTTTAACAAAATGTATTTATTCTACTGTACCTAAACACTGTTGCTGTTGACTGTCGCTATTGTTATCGACTGTTGCTGTTGACTGTTGTTATTGACTGTTGCTGTTGACTGTTGCTGTTGACTGTTGCTGTTGACTGTTGTTGGTGACTGTTGGTGTTGACTGTTGCTGTTGTTATCGACTGTTGCTGTTGACTGTTTTTATTGACTGTTGCTGTTGACTGTTGTTGTTGACTGTTGCTGTTGTTATTGACTGTTGCTGTTGTTATTGACTGTTGCTGTTGTTATTGAATGTTGCTGTTGTTATTGAATGTTGCTGTTGACTGTTGCTGATGACTGTTGACTGGTCCCTCAGCCTCTGTCGTTCAGATGAAATGGAAGTGATGTTTACAAGTTTTGGACCCGACCATATAGGTTCAGTCTATGTCGGGTCTTCCTTGGTCAAACTATTCTCCTACCCCTCCCCCCCCCCTCCCGTCTTTCACTCGTGTAGTTTTGAGAAAAGCCTTAAACAAAACCAGAAGAGATCATGTGAGAAATGAAGAGATTAGAACTACTGAAATAACAAGCATAATTAAATTATCACTGAACTGAATGGTAAATGCATGTCCTAATATACTTGAAATCATTCGAAATAGTAAAAAAAAAAAAAAAATACTTTTGAAGAAAAAATCTATGCATGGTTAATGGAAGCATCTTAGTTCACTTAGAAAATGATTGTCCCACTCACCCTCCTCCCCCATCCTCTTTTTTCAAATATATTAGGGGGGGGGGGGGGGGGGCTCACGAGATAGAAACCTCTTGCTTCCGGTGCCTATGCTGGCGTCAAATTTTCAGTTTACGTTTATTGTTTCTTCAATGGATCACTATCATGCCACACGGGTGCAACCCATAAGTGGTCCGTTTGACTTCCAGCTCAAGTCTGACCCATCAGTGGTCCGTTTGACTTCCAGCTCAAGTCTGACCCATCAGTGGTCCGTTTGACTTCCAGCTCAAGTCTGACCCATCAGTGGTCCGTTTGACTTCCAGCTCAAGTCTGACCCATCAGTGGTCCGTTTGACTTCCAGCTCAAGTCTGACCCATCAGTGGTCCGTTTGACTTCCAGCTCAAGTCTGACCCATCAGTGGTCCGTTTGACTTCCAGCTCAAGTCTGACCCATCAGTGGTCCGTTTGACTTCCAGCTCAAGTCTGACCCATCAGTGGTCCGTTTCACTTCCAGCTCAAGTCTGACCCATCAGTGGTCCGTTTGACTTCCAGCTCAAGTCTGACCCATCAGTGGTCCGTTTTGACTTCCAGCTCAAGTCTGACCCATCAGTGGTCCGTTTGACTTCCAGCTCAAGTCTGACCCATCAGTGGTCCGTTTGACTTCCAGCTCAAGTCTGACCCATCAGTGGTCCGTTTGACTTCCAGCTCAAGTCTGACCCATCAGTGGTCCGTTTGACTTCCAGCTCAAGTCTGACCCATAAGTGGTCCGTTTGACTTCCAGCTCAAGTCTGACCCATCAGTGGTCCGTTTGACTTCCAGCTCAAGTCTGACCCATCAGTGGTCCGTTTGACTTCCAGCTCAAGTCTGACCCATCAGTGGTCCGTTTGACTTCCAGCTCAAGTCTGACCCATAAGTGGTCCGTTTGACTTCCAGCTCAAGTCTGACCCATCAGTGGTCCGTTTGACTTCCAGCTCAAGTCTGACCCATAAGTGGTCCGTTTGACTTCCAGCTCAAGTCTGACCCATCAGTGGTCCGTTTGACTTCCAGCTCAAGTCTGACCCATAAGTGGTCCGTTTGACTTCCAGCTCAAGTCTGACCCATCAGTGGTCTATTTGACTTCCAGCTCAAGTCTGACCCATAAGTGGTCCGTCTGACTTCCAGCTCAAGTCTGACCCATCAGTGGTCCGTTTGACTTCCAGCTCAAGTCTGACCCATCAGTGGTCCATTTGACTTCCAGCTCAAGTCTGACCCATAAGTGGTCCGTTTGACTTCCAGCTCAAGTCTGACCCATCAGTGGTCCGTTTGACTTCTAGCTCAAGTCTGACCCATAAGTGGTCCGTTTGACTTCTAGCTCAAGTCTGACCCATCAGTGGTCCGTTTGACTTCCAGCTCAAGTCTGACCCATCAGTGGTCCGTTTGACTTCCAGCTCAAGTCTGACCCATCAGTGGTCCGTTTGACTTCCAGCTCAAGTCTGACCCATCAGTGGTCCGTTTGACTTCCAGCTCAAGTCTGACCCATAAGTGGTCCGTTTGACTTCCAGCTCAAGTCTGACCCATCAGTGGTCCGTTTGACTTCCAGCTCAAGTCTGACCCATAAGTGGTCCGTCTGACTTCCAGCTCAAGTCTGACCCGTCAGTGGTCCGTTTGACTTCCAGCTCAAGTCTGACCCATCAGTGGTCCGTTTAACTTCCAGCTCAAGTCTAACCCATAAGTGGTCCGTTTGACTTCCAGCTCAAGTCTGACCCATAAGTGGTCCGTTTCATTTCTATCTCAAGTCTGACCCATCAGTGGTCCGTTTGACTTCCAGCTCAAGTCTGACCCATAAGTGGTCCGTTTGACTTCCAGCTCAAGTCTGACCCATAAGTGGTCCGTTTCACTTCTATCTCAAGTCTGACCCATCAGTGGTCCGTTTGACTTCCAGCTCAAGTCTGACCCATCAGTGGTCCGTTTGACTTCCAGCTCAAGTCTGACCCATAAGTGGTCCGTTTGACTTCCAGCTCAAGTCTGACCCATAAGTGGTCCGTTTGACTTCTATCTCAAGTCTGACCCATAAGTGGTCCGTTTGACTTCCAGCTCAAGTCTGACCCATAAGTGGTCCGTTTGTCTTCCAGCTCAAGTCCGACCCATCAGTGGTCCGTTTGACTTCCAGCTCAAGTCTGACCCATCAGTGGTCCGTTTGACTTCCAGCTCAAGTCTGACCCATAAGTGGTCCGTTTGTCTTCCAGCTCAAGTCCGACCCATCAGTGGTCCGTTTGACTTCCAGCTCAAGTCTGACCCATCAGTGGTCCGTTTGACTTCCAGCTCAAGTCTGAGTCTGTAGAATCTCAATTCTGTTGCATGGGCAAGGATCCTGAAATATTCTGGGTACATTTTTAATTTCACATTTTGCCCGGTTCTTTTTCAATCTCTAACTGAAAATGGATTTTTATTTTACATCCGCAACAATACACACGGGCGTCCGATCTCACTACCCAGATACCAGGGAAAATTTCTAGAAGTCCACGTGAAAAAATTCTAGCCTTCACCGGGGCTTGAACAGAGGACCTCCAGCGATCGAGGTGGACACCAAGGCCACTCGGCTTCCTATTTTCATCAGTGGGCATGAATGTGACCGTAAATAAGCCTAACTATTTCTTCACAAGCTCTACCAAATATCTCAGGACCGGTTTACAAGAGGAGAGTCATGGATAGCAGTGTCTGGAGATACCATCGACCTGGCGGCCTCAGTGGAGTAAATACACCAGGGGCGGGGGTTGGATTAACAAGAAAACACTTAACAGCAATTTCCATCACGCCATCTTCGCATTAGGTCAGTGTAGACTGTAGTGAGTGATGTAATGGTCTGGCAGAATACAGACCTGCCGCCACAAAGAAAACAAGGGTAGTAGGTGGCCATCTCCCACTATAATTTTGTTTGGGCGGGAAGTCAAGGGGCTTAAACCTTTTTAACTGCATAATAATAATAATGCTGTATTTTTATCTATTAGTGGTATCATTTATTGGCATCTTTCCGTCTTTCCAGACGACAGTGTTATATTGCGCTATGAGGAGGCATGAGACTCACAGCCTATGGCGATGGCGAGTATGACTAGCAAGACCCGCCCGTGTCAAGAAAAGTCTTCCACAATGATAGCATGGGATTTCAGGACCATTGCTAACAACACTTGTGTTTAGTCCGTTTGTTTCCAGACGCTCAGCTCTCATCCTTTCTGCAATCATTTCTTCCTTCAATCTCATTCCCTTCCTTAAATGCCCTTTCTACAAAACACAGTCCATGGCATTTTGTTACCACGAGTCCGCCTCAATACCTGTATCATTCATTTCCCGCTGGCACACATCTTTATAACGTAGCAGAGGTCGGCCTCGACACCTTCTTCCTGTCACTTTTGGAATAATAATAAAAATATTAGCTATCATTATTTCTTTCTAGCTGAATGGCTAATAGATATAAGCTCCGCTTCACTCCCGAATAACAAATAGACTAGGTGGGTTCGGGCACGCCCCCCCCCCACCCCCCCCCCTCCCGCTTCCACCCACTCCCCCAATAGAACATAGAAAAAAGAGGAGGGGGTTCGTGTACCCCATGTTTAGTCTCCCATGACAGAGTAAGAGAGGTCCAGCGACGGGTAGATGGCAACGCTGGGTTAGATAACGCAATAATCTTCTTCTTCACGTACACCAGCTGTAAACTCTGGCAGAAAGTTTTGGTTGTTCATCTACTTCTGACTGCAGTACGGTTCCAGAACCTGAGTTCTCTGTCTCCAGTAGTTAGTTGCTCCTTGTCTCCAGTAGTTAGTTGCTCCTTGTCTCCAGTAGTTAGTTGCTCCTTGTCTCCAGTAGTTAGTTGCTCCTTGTCTCCAGTAGTTAGTTGCACCTTGTCTCCAGTAGTTAGTAGCTCCTTGTCTCCAGTAGTTAGTTGCTTCTTGTCTCCAGTAGTTAGTTGCTTCTTGTCTCCAGTAGTTAGTTGCTTCTTGTCTCCAGTAGTTAGTTGCTCCTTGTCTCCAGTAGTTAGTTGCTCCTTGTCTCCAGTAGTTAGTTGCTCCTTGTCTCCAGTAGTTAGTTGCTCCTTGTCTCCAGTAGTTAGTCGCTACTTGTCTCCAGTAGTTAGTTGCACCTTGTCTCCAGTAGTTAGTTGCTCCTTGTCTCCAGTAGCTAGTTGCTCCTTGTCTCCAGTAGTTAGTTGCTCCTTGTCTCCAGTAGTTAATTGCTCCTTGTCTCCAGTAGTTAGTTGCTCCTTGTCTCCAGTAGTTAGTTGCTCCTTGTCTCCAGTAGTTAGTTGCTCCTTGTCTCCAGTAGTTAATTGCTCCTTGTCTCCAGTAGTTGGTCGCTACTTGTCTCCAGTAGTTAATTGCTCCTTGTCTCCAGTAGTTAGTCGCTACTTGTCTCCAGTAGTTAATTGCTCCTTGTCTCCAGTAGTTAGTCGCTACTTGTCTCCAGTAGCTAGTTACTTCTTGTCTCCAGTAGTTAGTCGCTACTTGTCTCCAGTAGTTAGTTGCACCTTGTCTCCAGTAGTTAGTCGCTACTTGTCTCCAGTAGTTAGTTGCTCCTTGTCTCCAGTAGTTAGTCGCTACTTGTCTCCAGTAGTTAGTCGCTACTTGTCTCCAGTAGTTAATTGCTCCTTGTCTCCAGTAGTTAGTCGCTACTTGTCTCCAGTAGTTAGTCGCTACTTGTCTCCAGTAGTTAGTTGCTCCTTGTCTCCAGTAGTTAGTTGCTCCTTGTCTCCAGTAGTTAGTTGCTCCTTGTCTCCAGTAGTTAGTTGCTCCTTGTCTCCAGTAGTTAGTTGCTCCTTGTCTCCAGTAGTTAATTGCTCCTTGTCTCCAGTAGTTAGTTGCTCCTTGTCTCCAGTAGTTAGTTGCTCCTTGTCTCCAGTAGTTAGTTGCTCCTTGTCTCCAGTAGTTAGTCGCTACTTGTCTCCAGTAGTTAATTGCTCCTTGTCTCCAGTAGTTAGTCGCTACTTGTCTCCAGTAGTTAATTGCTCCTTGTCTCCAGTAGTTAGTTGGTCCTTGTCTCCAGTAGTTAGTTGCTCCTTGTCTCCACTAGTTAGTTGCTTCTTGTCTCCAGTAGTTAGTCGCTACTTGTCTCCAGTAGTTAGTTGCTCCTTGTCTCCAGTAGTTAGTTGCTCCTTGTCTCCAGTAGTTAATTGCTTCTTGTCTCCAGTAGTTAGTTGCTACTTGTCTCCAGTAGTTAGTTGCTCCTTGTCTCCAGTAGTTAGTTGCTTCTTGTCTCCAGTAGTTAGTCGCTACTTGTCTCCAGTAGTTAGTTACTTCTTGTCTCCAGTAGTTAGTCGCTACTTGTCTCCAGTAGTTAGTTGCTCCTTGTCTCCAGTAGTTAGTTGCACCTTGTCTCCAGTAGTTAGTCGCTACTTGTCTCCAGTAGTTAATTGCTCCTTGTCTCCAGTAGTTAGTTGCTCCTTGTCTCCAGTAGTTAATTGCTCCTTGTCTCCAGTAGTTAGTTGCTTCTTGTCTCCAGTAGTTAGTTGCACCTTGTCTCCAGTAGTTAGTTGCTCCTTGTCTCCAGTAGTTAGTTGCTCCTTGTCTCCAGTATTTAGTTGCTCCTTGTCTTCAGTAGTTAGTTGCTCCTTGTCTCCAGTAGTTAGTCGCTACTTGTCTCCAGTAGTTAGTTCCTCCTTGTCTCCGGTAGTTAGTTGCTCCTTGTCTCCAGTAGTTAGTCGCTACTTGTCTCCAGTAGTTAGTTGCTCCTTGTCTCCAGTAGTTAGTTGCACCTTGTCTCCAGTAGTTAGTCGCTACTTGTCTCCAGTAGTTAGTTGCTCCTTGTCTCCAGTAGTTAGTTGCTCCTTGTCTCCAGTAGTTAGTCGCTACTTGTCTCCAGTAGTTAGTTGCTTCTTGTCTCCAGTAGTTAGTTGCTCCTTGTCTCCAGTAGTTAGTTGCTCCTTGTCTCCAGTAGTTAGTTGCTCCTTGTCTCCAGTAGTTAGTTGCTCCTTGTCTCCAGTAGTTAGTTGCACCTTGTCTCCAGTAGTTAGTCGCTACTTGTCTCCAGTAGTTAGTCGCTACTTGTCTCCAGTAGTTAGTCGCTACTTGTCTCCAGTAGTTAGTTGCTCCTTGTCTCCAGTAGTTAGTTGCTTCTTGTCTCCAGTAGTTAGTTGCTCCTTGTCTCCAGTAGTTAGTTGCACCTTGTCTTCAGTAGTTAGTTGCTCCTTGTCTCCAGTAGTTAGTTGCACCTTGTCTCCAGTAGTTAGTCGCTACTTGTCTCCAGTAGTTAGTTGCTCCTTGTCTCCAGTAGTTAGTTGCTCCTTGTCTCCAGTAGTTAGTTGCACCTTGTCTCCAGTAGTTAGTCGCTACTTGTCTCCAGTAGTTAGTTGCTCCTTGTCTCCAGTAGTTAGTTGCTCCTTGTCTCCAGTAGTTAGTTGCACCTTGTCTCCAGTAGTTAGTCGCTACTTGTCTCCAGTAGTTAATTGCTCCTTGTCTCCAGTAGTTAGTCGCTTCTTGTCTCCAGTAGTTAGTTGCTCCTTGTCTCCTGTAGTTAGTTGCTCCTTGTCTCCAGTAGTTAGTTGCTCCTTGTCTCCAGTAGTTAATTGCTCCTTGTCTCCAGTAGTTAGTCGCTACTTGTCTCCAGTAGTTAATTGCTCCTTGTCTCCAGTAGTTAGTCGCTACTTGTCTCCAGTAGTTAGTTCCTCCTTGTCTCCGGTAGTTAGTTGCTCCTTGTCTCCAGTAGTTAGTTGCTCCTTGTCTCCAGTAGTTAGTCGCTCCTTGTCTCCAGTAGTTAGTTGCTCCTTGTCTCCAGTAGTTAGTCGCTACTTGTCTTCAGTAGTTAGTTGCACCTTGTCTCCAGTAGTTAGTCGCTACTTGTCTCCAGTAGTTAGTTGCTCCTTGTCTCCAGTAGTTAGTTGCTCCTTGTCTCCAGTAGTTAGTCGCTACTTGTCTCCAGTAGTTAGTTGCTCCTTGTCTCCAGTAGTTAGTTGCTCCTTGTCTCCAGTAGTTAGTTGCTTCTTGTCTCCAGTAGTTAGTTGCTCCTTGTCTCCAGTAGTTAGTTGCTCCTTGTCTCCAGTAGTTAGTCGCTCCTTGTCTCCAGTAGTTAGTTGCTCCTTGTCTCCAGAAGCTAGTTACTTCTTGTCTCCAGTAGTTAGTCGCTACTTGTCTCCAGTAGTTAGTTACTTCTTGTCTCCAGTAGTTAGTTGCTCCTTGTCTCCAGTAGTTAGTTGCTCCTTGTCTCCAGTAGTTAGTCGCTACTTGTCTCCAGTAGTTAGTTGCTCCTTGTCTCCAGTAGTTAGTCGCTACTTGTCTCCAGTAGTTAGTTGCTCCTTGTCTCCAGTAGTTAGTCGCTCCTTGTCTCCAGTAGTTAGTTGCTCCTTGTCTCCAGTAGCTAGTTACTTCTTGTCTCCAGTAGTTAGTCGCTACTTGTCTCCAGTAGTTAGTTACTTCTTGTCTCCAGTAGTTAGTTGCTCCTTGTCTCCAGTAGTTAGTTGCTCCTTGTCTCCAGTAGTTAGTCGCTACTTGTCTCCAGTAGTTAGTTGCTCCTTGTCTCCAGTAGTTAGTCGCTACTTGTCTCCAGTAGTTAGTTGCTCCTTGTCTCCAGTAGTTAGTTGCTCCTTGTCTCCAGTAGCTAGTTACTTCTTGTCTCCAGTAGTTAGTCGCTACTTGTCTCCAGTAGTTAGTTGCTCCTTGTCTCCAGTAGTTAGTTGCTCCTTGTCTCCAGTAGTTAGTTGCTCCTTGTCTCCAGTAGTTAGTCGCTACTTGTCTCCAGTAGTTAGTTGCTCCTTGTCTCCAGTAGTTAGTTGCTCCTTGTCTCCAGTAGTTAGTCGCTACTTGTCTCCAGTAGTTAGTCGCTCCTTGTCTCCAGTAGTTAGTTGCTCCTTGTCTCCAGTAGTTAGTTGCTTCTTGTCTCCAGTAGTTAGTTGCTCCTTGTCTCCAGTAGCTAGTTGCTCCTTGTCTCCAGTAGTTAGTTGCTCCTTGTTTCCAGTAGTTAGTCGCTCCTTGTCTCCAGTAGTTAGTCGCTCCTTGTCTCCAGTAGTTAGTTGCTCCTTGTCTCCAGTAGCTAGTTGCTCCTTGTCTCCAGTAGTTAGTTGCTCCTTGTTTCCAGTAGTTAGTCGCTCCTTGTCTCCAGTAGTTAGTTACTTCTTGTCTCCAGTAGTTAGTCGCTACTTGTCTCCAGTAGTTAGTCGCTACTTGTCTCCAGTAGTTAGTTGCTCCTTGTCTCCAGTAGTTAGTTGCTCCTTGTCTCCAGTAGTTAGTTGCTCCTTGTCTCCAGTAGTTAGTTACTTCTTGTCTACTTTAGTTAGTTACTTCTTGTCTCCTGTAGTTAGTTGCTCCTTGTCTCCAGTAGTTAGTTGCGCTTTGTCTCCAGTAGTTAGTTGTTTCTTGTCTCCAGTAGTTAGTTGCTCCTTGTCTCCAGTAGTTAGTTGGTCCTTGTCTCCAGTAGTTAGTTGCTCCTTGTCTCCAGTAGTTAGTTGCTCCTTGTCTCCAGTAGTTAGTTGCTCCTTGTTTCCAGTAGTTAGTTGCTCCTTGTCTCCAGTAGTTAGTTGCTCCTTGTCTCCAGTAGTTAGTTGCTCCTTGTCTCCAGTAGTTAGTTGCTCCTTGTCTCCAGTAGTTAGTTGCACCTTGTCTCCAGTAGTTAGTTGCTTCTTGTCTCCAGTAGTTAGTTGCTTCTTGTCTCCAGTAGTTAGTTACTTCTTGTCTCCAGTAGTTAGTTACTTCTTGTCTCCAGTAGTTAGTTGCTTCTTGTCTCCAGTAGTTAGTTACTTCTTGTCTCCAGTAGTTAGTTACTTCTTGCCTCCAGTATTTAGTTGCTCCTTGTTTCCAGTAGTTAGTTGCTCCTTGTTTTCAGTAGTTATTTACTTCTTGTCTCCAGTAGTTAGTTGCTCCTTGTCTTCAGTGGTTAGTTGCTCCTTGTTTCTAGTAGTTAGTTGCTCCTTGTCTCCAGTAGTTAGTTGCTCCTTGTCTCCAGTAGTTAGTTGGTCCTTGTCTCCAGTAGTTAGTTGCTCCTTGTCTCCAGTAGTTAGTTGGTCCTTGTCTCCAGTAGTTAGTTGCTCCTTGTCTCCAGTAGTTAGTTGCTTCTTGTCTCCAGTAGTTAGTTGCTCCTTGTCTTCAGTAGTTAGTTGCTCCTTGTCTCCAGTAGTTAGTTGCTCCTTGTCTCCAGTAGTTAGTTGTTCCTTGTCTCCAGTAGTTAGTTGCTTCTTGTCTCCAGTAGTTAGTTGGTCCTTGTCTCCAGTAGTTAGTTCCTCCTTGTCTCCAGTAGTTAGTTCCTCCTTGTCTCCAGTAGTTAGTTGCTTCTTGTCTCCAGTAGTTAGTTGCTCCTTGTCTTCAGTAGTTAGTTGCTCCTTGTCTCCAGTAGTTAGTTGCTTCTTGTCTCCAGTAGTTAGTTGCTCCTTGTCTCCAGTAGTTAGTTGCTCCTTGTCTCCAGTAGTTAGTTGCTCCTTGTCTCCAGTAGTTAGTTGTTCCTTGTCTCCAGTAGTTAGTTACTTCTTGTCTCCAGTAGTTAGTTGCTTCTTGTCTACATTAGTTTGTTGCTCCTTGTCTGGAGTAGTTAATTGCTTCTTGTCTCTAGTAGTTAATTGCATGTATTTTAGACGACGTTGCTGACCAGCCCTAGCATATTTGGCCCCCTCTGCTTTACTAGGAAAATTTACATTCAGTAGTTTGCTGTCTTGAAACTGAACGGTCAATTCTCAAAACCACTGTTAAATCCAACGCAAGGTAGTCTGCTGCCAAATCCCTGCAGCTGGGATCTAAACCGACACCCCGGTATCATGAAACGCCTAAGCTACAGACGACATCGAAAGTAGTAATCGGTGCTTTCGTTTTCTATTCACCCTAAAAAGTCCATCATTTCAGGGTGTGGTAGATAGAATGCATGCAGTAGTGGGATTTAGGCTGCATGCAGTCGTAGGACCTAGGCTGCACTCTCTCTTGGAACGTAGGTGGATTGAGCTTAGGTCCAGTTCTAGGTGTTTTGGGATATTTAAAAGCATTACAAAGCCTGGAAACCCAGTCTTACCACCCTATAAAATATTGAACTGTTCCCGCGACATCATCTGATGGTGACTTATTAAGAAAGAACCTAGTAATCTCATAAAATTAATATTTTAAAGTGATGAGACTAAAGCCATGTATAGTGCCCATTCTCAGTTACAAACACAGATGGTTAAACATGTCAGGAACCTTTCGGTTGTCGGGAAACGCGTGTCCTTCATTTCGTATGACTTCATGAAGCATTCAGTAGAAGGCCATACTCAACGCGTGAATATAAAATGAGTACCCAAATGTCAAATGTATATTCCAAATGCGCGTATGACTGGTTTAGCCCTATGGTCCAATAATGGCACACTGACAAAACGGATAGATGAAATCCACTTTGTGTCCCTGGTATAAATGAGTTCTATGGGAAAAGGGATGGATTCACTGGTGCACTTCACCGTGGGATTATGGAAAAGTAGTTTTGTTTCCTCTTGGGAATATATTTCCACAGCACGTGATATTTGCTGACTGATATTTCCATGCCGAAGTTCATACGCAGAACTGCCACTGCATATTATAGATTAGATGGGATGTGTTTTGAATATGAGTCGGGATGAATTGTTTTGTTACGTTGGTTTGTTTGGGAGGAAAGGCAAGCTGTCCGGAAACTAGCACGCCTGGTGGGGGATCAATACAAAACCTACCATTTTAAGGCTTGCCAGTTATTAAAACTGTCTCGGTTTTATGAAATCAGGCATCGTGTCATAATGTAGGCTGCAACAGTTGTGTTGCATTGATCTCTTTTCAGGGCCATAGTTTTTTATTTTTTTTTTCTAATTGTGTTCATGTCACGCACAATTTTTGGTTCTCTCCCCTGCAAAAGGGTAAAATGTGAACATTAATAATGGGTTGTTTCCCTTGACCAGACTTGAAGCAGTTTTGTTGAGTTGCATGCGAGTAGCGTTGTTCTGGCGCAGTTTTGTGTGTGTCAAGCTTGTGTCTGTCTCTTTTTCTTTCTTTCTATTTCTTTCTCTCTCTCTCTCTCTCTCTCTCTCTCTCTCTCTCTCTCTCTCTCTCTCTCTCTCTCTCTCTTTTATTATATCGCTTCCGTTTTCTTTCGCTATCTTTCTTCTATTTCTTTTTCTTCTAGTGAGAAAGATACAGAGAAATTGGGAGTTGATCTCTCTCTACCCGATCCGCCTCCCCCCTTTTGTCTCTGTGTGTGTGTGTGTGTGTGTGTGTTTGTGTGGTTTTAGCTGCATACAATTGTTTTTTTTTCTTTGTTCTCTTTAAATGATCAATAGGTCCGGCTCTCTAGCGTAGTTGGCTAAACCGGATTGCGGAGACCGGGTGACGAACTCCTTGTGGTCCGGGTTCAATCCCGGGGGGTAGGCAGAAAAGCCACATTTTCTCCCAGATTTACGGTATTTACAATGGAACCAAGGCCGAAAGGTTACGATATCCATAATACAGAGCCTAAGGGTTAACAACTCATGGCTTCTGGATACTAAAACAAACAAACAAACAATCTGATCAACCGCTTATCATTCTCGGAGCCACTTTTTCCACAATCACATATCTCCTTCCCACATCAACTGTCTTCATAAGTTTATATAACAGTCCTTTTATAAGCCTTTTTTAAAGATCATCTCTGTTTCTATGTTTGTGAATCTGGTCAGATCGAATTTCACACTCTTTCCCGATAAGCTAACTAAACTTTCGCAAAAACACACTTTGTGACTGACAATGCAAAGTGAACTGAAAAAAATAGTCTCAAAATTTCGAAAAAAAAAATAAATAATTTGTGTAACAAGATACTTTGAAAGAAAACTTCTATTCCTAACATAAAAAAAGTGCGGGGGGGGGGGGAGAGGGGAGGGGGGGGGGGGTTGCCCTAATTCTCAGCAATACCCATTCCACACATACAAGACTAATATTTCTTCTGATAACAGAAATGTTTAGGAAATTGCAAGTTCTGAGACTACCTAGAACACTGATTCTCAACCTATGGGTTGCGATTCTTTTTGGGGTCGAACGATCCTTTCACAGGGTTCGCTTAAGACCATCGGAAACCCGATTGTCATTGAAGTTACGAATTAACAACGAAAATAACTATATGGCTGGGGGTGACCACAATATAACGAACTGTATTAAAGGGTTACCACAACACATGGAACTGTATTAAGGGGTCACCACAACACATGGAACTTATTAAAGGGTCACCACAACACATGGAACTGTATTCCTCCATTAGGAAGGTTGAGAACCATTAATCTAGAAGCTATATGCCGGATAAGACGCCATGAAATGAATAGTTCTCCTTCAAATTGATTGTCACCTTTAAATTTCCCGCTTTCCCTGGACACTAGTTTGGGATTATTTTATAAATAATGTCACAAATATGCTGGAGAATGACCAAAAAGGATGGGCACAAGCACTCCACCTTCCACCACACATGTCTACGTAGAATTATCAAAATTTTCTGGCCAGATACAATCTCAAACACTAAACTACTGCAAGTCACAAACGAAGAAACTCTAGACAGTATGATAACCAAGAGAAGATGGAAATGGCTTGGCCACGTTATGAGAATGAATCCTGATATACCTACCAAAAAAGCTCTCACATGGATTACAGAGGGGAAGAGAAAAAAGGAGCGCCTAAAAACAACATGGAGACGAACGATGGAAAGTGTCCTGAGTATGGCATCTCTGACATGGAAAACTGCATTGAAGATTGCACAGGACAGGAAAGCTTGGAAAGTCCTCTCTGAAGCCTCATGTGCCACTAGGCGTAACGAGAACTGATGATGATGAATGTCACAAATGATTCATAATGTTACTGATTATTCGATAGAAGATCCAAGCACTTAGGGGTTTCTTCTTCGCGTACACCAGTTATACACTTCTGCGGAAAGTTTTGGTTGTTCGTCCACTTTTGGACTTCAGTCTTGTTTCAGAAACTGAGTTTCTTCATTTACATGCAGACTGTTGGTTTCTTGTCTCTAGGGCTCTCTGACTTTGAAGAATAACACTCCCCCTCTGCCCCGAATAAGTCGACTCTTACGACATGCTTGTTAGAGAGGCAGTGGGTCTATTCTGGTTTTCCCTACAATAGGACCCATTAAGCTACACAGGGAACTTATGACGGCTGGTGAAAATGATCCTGAAATGAACAATAAATAATGAATCCTGTTCCACTTAACCGGGATCGATTTGGCAGCAAACTCATTACGATGACTTTCACAGTGGCATAGAGAATCAACAAGGATTTATTAACTAGTGCCTGCGCAGGGTATTAAAAGGTAGGATAGAATCACTAATGTAGAGCTTTGGAAGAAAACTAAACATGTTATAGTGAAACCAAGAGGTGAAGAAAAGATGCTGCCGACAGATAAGACACACGTTGAGAAAATCTGAGAGCAATATAAATAGAATGTCTTTGCACTGGACGCATTGAAATAAAGGAGGACCAAAAACGCCCACACACATGTGTACATATATATATATATATATATATATATATATATATATATATATATATATATATATATATATATATATATATATATATATATATATATATAAAACGCACACACACACACAAACACTCACCCACACCCCTCGGATAAGGGTGCTAGAAAGTGAAGTTGAACAGATGGGAAGAACATGGAGAGAGCTGCATGCAATAGCAAAGGATGGAACGACATTCTGTGAGCTGTTTGAGGGCCTATGCACCATAGGGGGGATAGAAGGCAGAAGAAGAAGCAGAACAGAGAATCAACCTTTGAGTGACTCAATAAAACTACTGAATGTAAAATGTCATAGTTGAGGTACAAGCAGAAAATAAAGGTTAGGATTGGTTTGCATGGCCCTGCAAAGGTTATACAATCAACTGTCTTGCTGTATGGTCAATGATGAAGATGCACAGTCACTATGTGATCGTATAGACACCCTTGCTCCCTTAACACTTCAAGTATCACCAATTCTCTCTCTCTCTCTCTCTCTCTCTCTCTCTCTCTCTCTCTCTCTCTCTCTCTCTCTCTCTCTCTCTCTCTCTCTCTCTCTCTCCCTTCCTCTTTTGTCACAAAAGCGATAAACACCCAGCGACACAAAGTGCCACCATGCGAATGAGGATCACCCGTAGAGACGTCCCAGAAACCCTTTTCAGCCGTTTGGCCACATATATGGCCCGGTTATATTCAGTGCTCCCGGTTAAAGTCAGGGTGGGGCTTCAAATAACGAAAAATTGTAACCCACACGGGGACAATTGAGATATTATCACTAGTTGTTTCTCTATCCCAAATAGTCGAAAGCTTCAATGTAATAAATATGCCGTCTGAGGAAGTTGAAAAGTAGCACTACAACACATGTGGTTAATCTAATAATACTTATACAGATACACACAATGTAGTAACTTGGACAATGGTTTTGTATGGTGGCCATCGACGACGCGGGTACCGTTGCTTTTCTGGAGCAACACAGCGTTTTGGAAGCCACTGCAAAATGTTAAGAGGTCTGAATCTACGGAGTGTAGAATGCACTCTCTCGTAGGACCTAGGCTGAGTCTGTCCCCTGGGGGAAAAAGGCAGGGGGTGGGGGGTTGAGTGGTCCGGTTGTGGATGTTATAGTGTCGTTAAAAATTTCGGTAACGTCGTTTAGTATGGAACGCAGGATATCGCCGGTGATAATGTTGGAGACTATACAGCTTGACACCCCTGTAAGAGAAAGCGGCGCGTGTAAAAGGTTAGGACGCATCAATGAAAGACAAATCACGGTGTCCCTGGACCCAAAAACGTGAATTGTATGTTGAAATGATTTAACGTAAATTACTGTTATTGTTAGTACTCTTTTATATGAAACTCGGTGTCATTTGAAAATACCTTTGTAGCAGTCACCACGATGAAATAAATTATAAACTATGAACAATAAATAATGACTTTTGCAGAATCTCTTGCCTTTCCCCCCCCCCCTCCTTTTTTTTGAAAAAAAAAAGGGGGGGGGGGGGTGAGTGAGCGTTCTTTAACTTCACCGGGACTGCATACTACGAGCGACAAACACCCGCTGACACAAAGTGTCACCATTCGGGGGAGAATCGCTCAGGGGCAAGTCACAGAAACCTCGTTCAACCCGAAGGTTACATTTAGGGCCACAACGACAAACGGAGTGGTGCTTTAAAGTAACAAACAAGTACGTCCCATATCTGGGCATTTGTGAGTGTGTGTGTGGTTTCTGATCAAGTAAATACAGAACCTTAGTCGGTTGTTTGTCAGTACCTTGATGATTTCTTTCACTAATATTTATGTCTATATTTCTTCCACCTTTCTTTATATTTATACTAAACTTAATTATTCAGCTTCACCCAGCATAGTGAAAGAAAACTGTATTCTTCCGTTCTCTACGTCATCTTTGTCTTCATTGCTGCCGTAAATTTAGTCACCGTCCTTAACTGCACCTGAGACTTCTATCGTCCCCGGTGCCGTTCCGCCACCCCTGACCGACGAAGCTAGCGCCCCTTCAACTATTCCAGCAATCCCAGTGGAGTGGTAGCTCCCACAAAATGAAGAACAGGTCTAGGAAGTTCCTACCTGTTAAGGGACTGACAAACCCTCTCCCTCCATTCAGCCCCCCCCCCCCTCTTTTCCACCCCCAATACCCCCCCCCCCTCCCACATTATAAGTTATCGAACCTGATGTACTGTTCAGACAGCAACGGTTATTTGTCTCAAAAATCAAGCTCTGCTCCTACATTTCCCGGCACCAAAATACAGAAATGGAGGAGTATGTTACATTATTCAGAAAGCAAAATGGCCGGCTATTGATTTCAGTCCTGCTGTGTGGAAGATTGCACCTTGTCGTATGTGACAGACGTGAACCTAAACTCAGACGGACAAAATTGGGGAGCGTACTGGACCATAATTCTTTACATTTTGTGATTTTCAAAATGGAGATGAGGATGTAATTTGCGTCACGTTTGCAAAAACAATTGTTATGAATATTCAAAGTGCTACTGCGACGTAGCTAGAAAATCTTTATGGTAATCCCGTCATGTCAAAGGAAAAGACGACTCCCCCCCCCCCCCCCCGGCCTCTGTGTTTTTTATATTTAAACAAAAATGACAGCTTTCAACAACAGTTCCAGTTCAATTCTTTTTAAAAAAATACTTAGACACGTTCAACCTGCTGCCAACAGTCTCCGGTTATGTTCGTGGTCTGGTTTATTTGCGCCCCGTGCTTGACCAAAATTAAGATATGTGCGCCAGCTCTCTTGGTTTTTATTCTTTTCCTAGTAGCTAGACGGCTCCTTTCTGTCTGCGTTCCTCTTCTCCTTATCTTCTTGATGTTTTCCTAGTGAGTCATAATTCCACCGGTCCTTTCCCCTTGTTTTTTAACCCTTGTATCCTTTAGTGTTTTCCCTAATTTGTTCCCTTCTAGTTTGATCAGGCGTATCTCCTAAGAGACCGTTAGCCATCACCCCCCCCCCCCCCCCCCGTGGGATGCAATTTTTGTTATTTGAAGCCCCACCCTGGCTTTTGCCAGGGGTCCTGAATATAGCTGGGCCACAATTGTGGCCATAACGCCTGAAAGGAGTTCTGGGAACTCTCCACGGTGATCCTCATCCGTGTGGTGGCACTTTGTGTCATCGGGCGTTTATCGCTTGTGTGATGTCCTGGTGGTGTACTACATACACATATATATATATATATATATATACTCCCGCTTAAGCAAAGCGGTAAAGTCAGGACGAGGCGTGCGAGGGAGGTGCTGTTGTACTTTGTCCACCCTTTTGATTGTATTATAATCGACTTCATTGCAAATTGGGCATCTCCGTGCGTGCTCAGTCCTCTAATACAACAGCCACCTCTCTTTATGTTGTCTAATACTGACTGCGTCAATCTGTGTGTATTGACTGCCACTTCAAAACACTTATTTAACCAACAAATGTGTCTTCGATTGATAACACCATTCTGTTTTAAGTGCGAAGAATTACTCCAGCAGGCGACAGTCATTCACTGCATAATTCTTCACTATTGACTGTCGAATAGACCCACTGCCTACTCAACAAGCACGTCGTAAGACAACTAATTGGATCCTTCCTTAAATATCGGAGTGCATCTGCCCGAGAGTCAGGGAACCAATAATTTGCATTTAAATAAGCCAGATGTGTAAAACGTATGTGCATGCACACTCAGGTTCTGGAACAAGACTAAAATCTAGGGGTGGGGGTGGTGCACGGTCAGAATTCTCCATCAGAGTTTACAGCCGGTGAACGTGAAGCAGACACATTTTACTGGTTGTGGAGCACATGTTTTAATGACGCCATTATTACATTTCGCAAATTTGTTATACATACACAGTGTTATGGGACTTTACAAACACCCTGTTCTTTGTTATGCAACAAGAGCTCGCGCTCTTTCATGCAACGATAATAAAGAAGCAAGGCTTTAGTTTCACAATGCTGAATATTTTACATATAAATCTAAACAAAGCTTAACAACAGCAACGACATTGCTGATGATGGTGGCGATTATGATGATGGTGTTTATAATGATGATAAAAAGGAGAAGAAGAAGGGGAAAAAGGGGGAAAAAGGAAATGATGGAAAAAGCAAGGAAATTATGAGACTGCTATTCGCCCATCTCTTGATATTTTTCTTCCATTTATTGCCAGGTCTAACCTTGCTCGCTTGAGTTTTTTCGCACAGTTTTTAATAATCTTTTCACTGACGGAAATAATTCATTTGTGGAATCTTAAGAGCAGTTCTAATGAATTGCTGTTGTTCCAGGAGTTACGCAATATTCTTCTCTGTTCTTTTACACATCTTAAAAGGTTCAGTTCAACGTTCTGTGTGTTTTTTTCTTCCAATTCTCTGCACCAGACAGCGGGGTTCAGTATAACAAACATGTGACAATTTTCATGTTTAATGTATTTGTTTCTTTCTTTTCCCTATGTGGGTTCCAGTGTTTAAGGGGGGGGGGGTGTCACTGCCTCCCCAACAAGCATGTCATAAAAGTCTACTAATTGCGGGCTTCCTTCAAAGTCGGACGAGTGCATGTGTCTGAGAGTCAAGGAAACAATAATATGCATACAATTAAGTCAGATCTGTTAAAGGGATGGGCAAGTCCGGAGGTGGAAAAGCAACCAGAAATTTCCACCGGAGTTTCCAGCCAGTGAACGCGTCGCCTTAACCATCCTCATCACCATTATCGTCATAATCATCATGGTCATCATCAGTCAGAAGATCCCTTACAGGATGTCGCTCCTTTCACGGCACGCTTGAAAGATTCTTTATCTAGCCTGTTCTTCGTCTACTTCTTTCGTTCGCTTGAAATAAATTATCTATATTTGCAATGTTGTCTCTAGTATAAACTTCACTGTCTTCTGTAATTCACTCAGCGACCCGTGGGGCTTGACTTGCACCGATGTTTCTTTTGGTCACAAGTTTTGCCTTTACATGTTGTATTTGGGACAGTCTGGGAGAGTCTGGCCAATTATCCAGCCTTATGTGCTTTCAGTACATCTTCATTATTATTTATCCACAATCACAGAGGTCGGCCTCTGTCTCGTTTTCAGAAAACGACACCCTCCATCCCCGTTTTCTCCAGAGCACCATGATGCTTAAACATTCTTAACATATCTCAGCTTTCAGGACATAATGTTGGTTATATTTGTGTCCCATTGTTGATACTATTTCTTTAACCTTTCTGTATGTATGTAAGCTGTACCTTACCAGGACATCACACAGAGCGATTAAAAAAAGAGTGCCACAGTGTGGATGAGGATCACTCGTGGAGAGTTTCCAGAAACCCCTTTAAGGCCTTATGGCCATATTTATGATCCGACTTTATTCAGGGCCCCCGGCAAAAGCCAGGTTGGGGCTTTAAATAACGAAAAAATAATTACATTTCCTTCTTACGTCCTTCTTAGGACGTTATTTTTTGTTATTTGAAGCCCCACTCTGGCTTTTGCCAGGGGCCGCAATATAGGCAGGTCATCATTATGGCCAAATGTCTGAACGCGGTTTCTGGGACCTCTCCACGGTGATCCTCATCCGCATGGTGGCACTTTGTGTCATCGGGTGTTTATCGCTTGTGTGATGTCCTGGTGGGGTAAAAAGCCAATCCAATAACGAAAAATTGCCTTCCACAAGGGGACGTCATTCAGACATTGTTTAAACCGTTCTTATTCTGTTTGAGTTTTTCTTCACTTTTGCCATCATTTCTTATTGCATAGGAAAGGAGAATTTTTTTTTTTTTTTAAATATGTTGACCTTTTCTTTCCATAGCTAATTATCATACATTTTTTTTTTTTTTTTTTTAAATGTAGAAATGATATAAGACCTGGTCTTATTTCCAGCAAAAGCGGTCAATATACAAATGTTGACATGAGGATCCTTTTCAGATGACGCAGTCGTCCATTCCTCTCCGAATATCCCAGTTCTAATCTCGTCATCTCTTTGTGAGATGAAATTTTTCGTTATTTGAAGCCCTATTCTGGCTCTTGCCAGGGGCCGCAATATAGACCGGTTCTGTTTTACCTGCCGTAACCATAGTCGTCCCCTCGTATAATTGCAATTTTTTGTTTGAAGCCCCACTCTGGCTTCTGACGGGGACCCTGAATATAGCCGGGGCATAGATATGGCCTAACGGCTGAAAGAGGTTTCTGGGACCTCTCCACTGGTGATCCTCATCCACATGGTGACACTTTGTTTCACAGGGTGTTTATCGCTTGTGTGATGTTCTAGTGGGGTACAACTAACTATCTACCTATCTCAGTTCATTGTGTATACCCTTACGTCCTTTTTAGGACGTAATTTTTTGTTATTTGAAGCCCCACTCTGGCTTTTGCCAGGGGCCGCAATATAGGCAGGCCATCAATATGGCCAATTGTCTGAACGCGGTTTCTGGGACCTCTCCACGGCGATCCTCATCCACATGGTGGCACTTTGTGTCATCGGGTGTTTATCGCTTGTGTGATGTCCTGGTGGGGTAGAAAGTCAGTCAGTCAGTCAGTTCTTTGTGTCCCAGTTCAATAAAAGTGAAGGTAGTCTCCCCTTCAACAGATATTACCTTGTAGACAAAAGCCCTTTTTTCACTCTAAAAATTTACTGGTATCCATCATAATATATCAGCGACCGGGTTGCCCACTGGCTCGCCGGTAGACGACTTCGTAGCCGGTCGAGACTGTATTTGTTTATGTCTCCTTTGATCGCCATCAACACTGAATGAGTCCTTTTTATGGCCTTTGGTGGCGTGCAAGGCTAAGACTTTTTTATCTGGCGCACGTAAGCTTGTCACAACTGTAACCTCCTCTTTCGGGGTTGCTGGTTGAGCTTAGACGACCCCCCCCCCCCCCCCCAGCAAAATACCTCCCTAATCATCACAAAGTGTCTTTCTCTACTTCTTGGATTTCACCGGCTGTAAACTCCGGCGAAAAGTTATGTTTGTTCGTCCATCTCTGAGCTTTAGTCTTGTTCAAGAACCTGAGTTTTGAGTGCACATCCATTTTACAGGTCTGGTTTCTTGTATGCAGACTATTGGTTTCTTGATTCTCGGGCACATGCTCAATTATTCGACTCTTAGACATGTTTGTTGAATTGGCTGTGGGTCTATTCCTGTTTTCGCATAATCGAACCAAAAAGGGGAACTAAATGAAAAAAAAAAAGGGCCAGTAAAAGGACACTTTTCCACGCCTTCCTGCATTTTGGGCATACAGGTCTGGAACTATATTTTATAGACGAATCGGAAAGTGGGCGATGTGGTCAACCACGGCTGACTCTTTTTTATAGGTCAACTAGGTCAACGGAGATTCCAGTTCTTGTGCAAGTAAGGAGTCCCTCTGTGTTCACAGTTTTTATCGAGGATAAGTATATATAAATTAAACTACAGTTTCATTTATTTGCGACATATTTTATAGAATTATATGTCATTTTGAAGGTAAATAAGTGTGCTATTAAAATATAACAATAAAGGCTCTTACAGACAAACAAAATTTCTTTTGCTACAGCTAACGTGAACATAAACATCAATAACATGTAGATATAAACTGGAAGAAATATTAGTACAAACTCTTTGATTCTGAGAGGGTATTGCATTAGAGGACGGGGGGGGGGGGTGACATTTGTATTTCATCAAATTAAGCACATGGAAATACTGCAGTGAAACATACACATATCACACATAACATAAATATAAATGATTGATGGTTATTATTACTATTAGTAGACTACTACACCATAAAACTATACTGTTATTTAATAAATAATAAACAAGCACAGTCAATATGAAATTGATATGGGCAATAATTTTACACCCAGAGCAGTTTTCTTAGCACTACTAAATATTTATCCTCAAGGTACAAATAGCCAACACAAATTTGTCCAGTTCATCTTATTAGATGAAATCAGTTCCTAATCACTGTGAATTTTTTTGGTAACTCTTTAGAAATACATCACACATATTTCTGAATACTACATGCAACAACGCGTATAAGTATCATGAATGGTCTATTATTTTAAAGGTAGGTGAAGCACATTAAAACAGACCATACAACTGCAAATGCTGTGCGACATACACATATCAAACACAAAAAAATCCCCATATGTGGTGTCGACCTAGCAGCCAAGGTCATTAAAAAAAATGCGGCTCCATCAGGACCCGAACCAAAAACCTTGTATATTACAATAGCTTTGAACATTTTTGGGGGGCCTGAAAAGGGTGCCAGCAATACGTACCGTGTGCTCCTGTGAAGACTGGGCATACCGCCCCCTCAAAAGGATATAGTAAACGGTGACTATTTAGTTTTCTGAAATCAGGTATGTTAGTTGCAATAATACAGAAATCGCAGCCTAGCGGTATACAGCAACACAGTGTACCAACCGCGTTTTAAGGCCAAAGTACTTTAAACTTTTTTGTTTCGCTAACAAGGTTTCCTGTTTTTAATTTGCCCATCCCTCTTCCGGGCGGCATTCAAATTTCCGTGGAGGAAAAATGGACGATAAACAGCCGTCGCTTTTGTTCAAGGAGAAGGAAAGTCTGCTACTTATTGAGTCAGAGCGATTAAAGACGTTTGGGGAATGGCCTAATGAGCTGAGCTGGGCTTGCACTCCCCAGAAGGTAGGCATCTGCTGCGCAGTCTCGGCAGTAAACTGTTTTCAACAGTTTTCTAAGATTTTATTTTTATTGTTTATTTTTTTTTTTTAACTAACCATTCGTCTTTCTTCTTAGTCTGACTCCCAAACTTACTTAACCCTTTTAGCACGGGAAGTTTTTCAGAGGTCTAGCCAAAAACACGGAGCATTTTTTCAGTGAATTTGGTTATTACTTTATTTAATTTTTTTGACAGATTTCTGTTATTCTGACCCCTATGAAATAATGGTACTCCTGTCAAATCCGGACGAAGACTAAAAAGTAAAAAGCCTTGGACGACTTAGTCAGAGTTCTCTCCCTTGGCCGCACTGCAAACAGTGATCGGAAAAGCCAACGAAACAAAGAAGACAGTCACGTCGACATCAGGGCTGCCAATGCTTGGTTGTTTCCCCCAGATCTGGGTTTTTTTTCGACGCTGCAGGACAATTCTGGATTTTTTTAGGTGTGTTGTGTTTGTTGGTTTTTGCCGATTTGTATGCTTTAATGATCGATAAATTTGCGTGATTAGGGGTAGGGGCTAGGGAGTAGGGTTAGCGGTAGGGTTAGGTTTAGCGTTAGATTTGACAATTTTGACGCCGGAGTTCCCTATAATCGCGCACAGTCCCATACACACACAAACAATCGAGGGCCTCTGGATTCTGGTCAAACGCACATTTCGCCAACGATTGGAGGCACCAGCCGCACGCTATTGGCGTCATATTTGGCAGAGTTTCAGTGGCGCCACTCCCACAAACATCAGATTGTCGGCCAGTATTTCGAAATCCTACGTCAAAATTTTCACATCTAACCCTACCCCTAACCCCAACCCTACCCCTAACCCTACCCCTAACCCCAACCCTACCCCTAACCCTACCCCTAACCCCAACCCTACCCCTAACTCTAACCCTACCCCTAACTCTAACCCTACCCCTAACTCAAACCCAAACACTACGCATCCCTGCACGCAACCGTATGATGACTACGCATGCCTTCACGATGCCTCACGCAACCGTACACAGCCCTACACGCAACCGTATGATGATAGGTAAGTGTGTCGTTTGTTTCGTTGGCTTTTCCGATCACTGTTTGCAGTGCGGCCAAGGGAGAGAACTCTAAGTCGTCCAAGGCTTTTTATTCTTCGTCTGGATTTGACAGGAGAGCCGAAATAATATATCTATTTGAAGGATATAGATTGAAGTTCGTGATTTTCACAATATCGTTAAAATTAATTGATGTATATGCAAATTATCTCATTTGCATATCTAAAAATAGAAAATATGAATTTGAATTTTCAACTTCAATGCTTGAAACATAAAACTAAAAACAAAAATTTTTTTTATTTGAAATCTTTTTATTGATCTTTGGCCTTTTTACAAATGTTGTAAGCAATTCAAAAGTCAAAAACAGGTATATATATGTGAAACAGCAATAATATCTTTAGGTGACATGTGTTTTTCACCATCAGTCAGCACTAGAAATGGATGTGCCGGAGTGTCAACACCTTCGGGTGGATATACCCTGAGCCATGGTTTGGTTGTGGTCTGAACACAACAGCGTCCCCATCTGATTACTACTATTACTACTAACACTAAATCCTGCATCAGTATCAACAGAATTAGTGTCATCACATGATTCAAATGTTTTATCAACATCAAGTTTAGGGGCAGAAACATACGAGTCAGACATACTTTTAGCGGTTCAGGTCACTATCTAAAAAATTCAACAACAATTTTCACTTCGATACCAAACACTCGAAAGTCGCCATGTGTAAAGCTGATACCGCAGTTAATATAAATGAATCACTTTCAGTGTTTCAAAGTAGGAGATTTCTTAGCGGTTCGAGGCGAAACACGATCGGGCCGATCATCGGCCGTTCCGTGTTTTTGGCCAGACATCCGCCGGCCGATAATCGGCCCGTCCGTGCTAAGAGGGTTAACCAGTCCACCTCTTTTCATTGAAAAAATTGCCCATATACGTTTAGTCCTTTAACAAGATGCAGAAGGTTCTCCCCAGCAAAAAAAAAAAAAAAATGCAAGTGCGGTTAGTGCAAAAAAAGTACAAATGCTATGTAGTTAGTTAAGTTAGCACCTATGACGTATGTCATAATAATTATAATTAAATAATAATATATATGCCTGTGAAACATGGACAATAGGCAGACAAGCTGAAAAACATTTGCTCGTAGCAGAGATGTGCTCTTTAAGAAGAATGCAAAGTATATCATAACGGAAGGATAGAAAAACAAATGATGAAGTCCTCATCGAGACAGTTAAAAGTTGTAAACGAAACTTATTAGAGTAAATTTACTTATATTAGAACTATTACTGTTATTTTGTTTTTATATTTATTTATACTTTTATAAGGCCCTTTTAAAGCCATTGGCTTGAAAGGAATGACCTCAGTTGATCATAGACCCTGTTAGATGGTGAAATGTTATATACAGTGGATATTGAAATGGATTCCAGGCCTTACCTGGTTTTGTTTCCATTCCACAACAGGTCTGTGCTTTATGGGGCCCAATTGTGGGGAAGACAAGGATAGACCCACTGCCTCCCTAACAAGAAGTCATAGAAGTTGACAAATTGGGGCCTTTAAGTGTATCTGCCCGAGTAGCAAAGAACAACCAACTGCACACAAATAAGCCAGTAAAATGGATGTACACGCAAAACTCAGGCCCTGGCACAAAACCAAAGTCCAGATAGATGAACAACTTTCCGCCGGAGCTTACAGCCTGTGAACAAAGAAAAAGAAGACCTACAGAGTGCCAGCCAGTTGGTCTATACAAATATAGGTCTAGCACTATATGCCTGATGCACTTCTGGAGTAAAAGGGTGTTTTTACTTACTTGACTGACTATTTCAGCTGGCACATGCAGGTTTCTACTTCAGTCCTGGACCAGAGTCACTGGACAATGTCTGCTGCCTGTTCTGTCAGAAAGAACTGGATGGCTGGGAGCCTGATGATGATCCACTGTAAGTTGCTCATGTTATGAGGTCATTTGTGTGTGGGGGGGGGGGGGTAGGGGGGTAACTCTTCCTCTCACAGAAAGGTATTGTTCTGACCCATTTTCTTCTACAGAGTTGTTACTTTTGCTTATACGTGTGAGTCTGAAATGGTTAACCCACTGACTACAATCCCCTGCTTGTTAACTCTTGGTAAATGGGGGAGAGGGGGGGGAGGGGGGTAACTCTTCCTCTCACAGAAAGGTTTTGATTTGACACATTTTCTTCTACAGAGTTGTTACTTTTGCTTATACGTGTAAGTCTGAAATGGTTAACCCACTGACTACAATTCCATGCTTGTTAACTCTTGCACTGTCCCGTACACCACATATTTTTTGTGCATTATGAAATGTCATAGCTTCACAACTATATGAAAGATGTGCACAGATGTCAACCAAATTACATCAGTGAATAAAGCAAAAATATGTACAACAAAAACATATGCAGTCACATTGACAGGTTATATAAACAATGAAAGAAACAAGTGCAAAAAAAAATTACAGGAATAGGGAGTGTTCAAAAATGAAAAATGCCCAAACAAAATCTTGTTTAGTTTGCTGTGTCCATGTTGTAAGAAAGAATGCTGAACATTTTCTTTTTTTTTTAAAAATAATTCTGGGCTGGTCCAATTTAAATGGTCAGAATAAATTATCTGACCTCTGGTAGAGATGGAAGTTAGACCACCAGTCTTTGCAGGCAGTCATACTAATTGTTATGCCACCATAGCTCCCATTCAGTACATGACAAGGCAGATGTGGTCAAGGCCCTTTGGGAACAAGCAATGGAATCAGTAGAGAAACAAGATAATAGCCTGGAGAGAATGAGGCACCTGGGTGTAACCAGAGGGTCTGGCCGGCTCACTACATTCAGAGGAAAGGCAAGACAGACATAAAACCAGATTGTGACCAGTACCATCGGTATTGGAACTCTGCGCTGGCCGCTGAAGATGAGGACGGAGCACTCATGGGAATGCCCTAAGTGCTGTGATGTCGATTCTTGACTCAGCTCCCATTCATTGATTGTGTTTGGTGTAGAGTAAAGGACCTGCTGACTGAGATGACGGTGATGATGAGAGAAAGATAATTTCTACAGTACAGCTGACATTGATCTCCAGGCCACTTCCTAGGCCCTGCATGCCGCCAGTAAAATAGCCCTGACATAGACAATGTCATACTTAGAGTCAGGAAAGGTCTATCAGAACTCAGGGCAGCCAGTATTGAACAACACCTATTTTTCTTTCTCAGTCAGTGGCTTGTGTTAAGTGTAATAGACTATGGGTTGGAACTACAGCAGAACCTAGAGTCAGTGGCTTGTGTTAAGTGTCATAGACTATGGGTTGGAACTACAGCAGAACCTAGAGTCAGTGGCTTGTGTTAAGTGTCATAGACTATGGGTTGGGCCTTCAGCAGAACCTGTAACGTAAAGTACTGTTTTCAACTGCCATATAGGGCATACGATTTTAGACCTGTATTTTTGTAGACAAACTGGCACCTGATGAGTTATTTCTCCTCATCATGCTGACCGCTTTAACTTCCCTGGTTATTTCCTGGTACCCATTTTTGGCTGGATTGACCTTGCCTCCAAGCTAAAAAAAATGCAGTGGTGCTGGTTTGAACGCAGTCTATAGCCTGGTGAGCAGGCAGCTTGTCTGAACCCTATCTCCTCCTGTCTTTTATGTTTTCTCAGATTCTTTGGGAGGTTAATAATGTGTTCTGTAAGTCTGTAGTCAAATCCCATCCACTGTTACCAGATGTCTATCATTTATTCCACAGAAAGGAGCACAAAAAGCACTCAGCAACATGTCCTTTCTTGTCCCTGAAAAAGCCTGTGGAGAAACTCACATTAGTAGAGTTTGTGAGGCTGAACATGAAAATTGCCAGTTTGAAAACTGTAAGTGAACCTGGTGTTTTGTATGTGTTGATGTCTGAAGCCAGTGATTCTCACTCTTCGTCATTTTGTTGTGCCATTTTATTTTACATAGGGCTCATAGTCTTTTTCTTCGTTCTCTTCTGTCTTGTGCAGTACTTTCGATATAGTGGATGGAATAAAGTCCAACAGCTTAGGTCTCATTTTCTCAATTAGCTTCCCATTTCCATGCCCTTTTTTTGGATTTTCTGCTCACTTATTTTCAGCATGTTCCCAGTGTGTTATCTTTTTATTTTTTATTTAAAACTGTTGATACCATTCATTGTCCAAGCAGTTCTCTTATTTCTTCACCTTTCTTCGATTCATTCCATTTAAGGTTCACTTTCCTGAGGCATTTATTTTCATTTGCATTTGGCTTTCATCAGCAATAATTCTCCATGAGGGAAGAATGTTCTTTTTCTTCTTTTGTTTGCTTGAAATAATTATCTATATGTGCAATGCTGTCTCTAGTATAAACCGCAGTCTTTTGTAATTCACTTAGCAGCCCATAAAGCTTGGCTTCCATCAGTCTCTCTCTTGGCCAGAAGTTTTGTCTTTAAGTGTATCTGGAACAGTCTTGTAGGATGTGATCTGTTGTCTGAGATCTGGTCCCTGTTCGAAGGAGTAGGGGAGAATATGAATCACATATTAACCTTTTACACAAATCATGTCGTTCTGGCTGCTAGTCCATCAAATATAAGTTTAGTTGTCTCTGTTGTCATTGTAGTAAATCAAAGTAATGTTTCCCCCGTTGTAAATTTGAACAAAGAAGACAAACAATAGATTGCACAATTTATTGCCCAGCATATTTCGCTGTATCTCGTCACACGTGGACACGTGGTAACTAAGGACTACACATTCTTTATACGTCAACCAGTTGCAGAACTCTAAGATTTCTTGAAGCTTCCACGATTTGTCACCTGCACCCTGAACTGTGTACACAGAAAGATATGGTTCTGAGATTGAGACTGGCCTGGTAGAACAGGCAGTAACGTTTGATCATTGTTGAATTAGTACTTCAGTTATTAGGGATTCGCTTATCTGCTTCATTTATGTAATTGTTACTGTAGTAGGCATCTGATGAGATTAGTCGAATTATACCAGGCAATAAATTGTACAATCTATTGTTTTTGTCTTCTTTGTTCACATTATAGTAAATGTTTTTTTTTTTAATTATTGTTTAAAATGTAGTTGGCTAATTAGTCAGCATATCATCCTCAATAATTGTAGAACCATTCCTTCAGTTAGTGGATTCCCCTTCTTCAGTTTATCCCCCAGTGTCAAAAACTGACAACACAAGTTCTCTGGTAGCTTACTATTCTTCTTTGGTTCCCTACACAGCGCTGTTGTCTCTCTTCACCTTTTTTGACTTTCAACTCTTGTTGTCAAATAAGTCGATTATGCCCACACGCTTTATTTAAGTTTTTCAGTTTCATGTTCTCTCTCTTCCTCTGCCTCACTCCTAGTGTTTCCCCGTCCTTAAATGTTATTGTTTGTGTGTGCATGGCATACTTAACTATTTTACAAACTAAATGTTTCCTGGAGTGCAGCTCTCCTATACCAGTATTTTTTGTCCTCTGTGTGTAAATTTTTAAAAATATTTTTGTAATTTTGTGTTACTGTATCATATTTTCCATCAGTTAGTTTGTTTACATTTGAGAAAATGATTTGACATGTTTGATTATTCCTTCTTTACCATATGTAAAGCAAATTAGACTTTTGTTCTGCCTTTACCCTATGTAAAGCAAATTTGACTTGTGTTCTGCCTTTACCATATGTGAAGCAAATTGGACTTTTAGTTTTCTTGGACTCAGCCATGCATTCGCTTTTGCTAATGTTACTAATGATCATCCTTTCTGTAAATCTCAGAAGAGTGTTATCATAGAGAAAGACTTGTGTACTTTTGAAAACCCCTTGAACGGTTTTGGTGAATTTAACTATGAACCCTTGATCAATGTATATTAACAGTCATCACTTAATTCACGTATCCTCCTACTTCTCTGAGTGCATAGTTTTCAAAATATGCATTTGTTTAAAGTGACTAGTTAAAAAATACATTTCATGTCTTTGCATTTGTATACATTTAGTCTAAAAAAAAATTAATTATTCTAATCATTAGTGCTCATTTAGTCTAAATGATGAATTATTCTTGACTTAATGTACATTCAGACTAAACATTAAACTGTTCTTAGCCTTAGTGTCATTTAGTCTAGGCATTGTAGTGTTTCTTAGGGTTAAGTATATATTTTGTCTTTAAAAACAAAATAATTGGTTATTATCATTAGTATTCATTTAGTCCAAACAATAAATGAATCTTGGCGTTTGTATATGTTTAAACTAAAAAGTTATGTTTTTAGGGTTAATATACATTTAGTGTAAAAAGTGAATTGTTTCCTTGTTGGATTTCACAGATAAAGATACTTGACAAGACAAGAAAGGAATTTGAAGAACAGAGCAATACAACCAGGGAAGAAATTATTGAACATATTAATCAAAAGTGATGGATCAAAGCTTACATTTTCTGTAAATAGTCTCATTATGATCTTCAGATTCATTTACTGTAAATAGTTCCACATTAGGGTGATCTCTGCACATATATACTGCTTTCCATTAATATTAATTTAAGTAAGTTGATCCATTTTACCAGTAGCTTGAAATGTATATATATTCATACCTTTGTTTTGCTCATTTGAAAATTTTTAATTGTGTGCATAGTCCACAGTGCTGGCTGATATTAGTTTGTGGATTCGTCCATAGGTTGTACTTTAGCGCAACTCTTTGGTTCCTTAAAAATCTTTTTAAAAAACCTTTTCTTAGATTTGTTATAGTTCTCAGAAACCACAGGAAGACAAAAAGAAGAAGACAATTCATTGGTTATTGTAATAAAAATTCAGGTGGTGACAGTGCAGACAGGCACATGTGATGGCCTCTGCGACAGTGTATTTTGCACACACAATTTTTTTTAAATCACAGTTATGCGCAAAGATATTTTTTAAAATTAAGGGCAGCAGTTGCTAAAAACATACGTGAGTAAAGAATTAGCAGCTTTACTTCCCCTTGACCATGAAAATAGTGTTTTTATAGACAGTTGTGTGAGGCACACTGATGCTACGATGACAACAGTACTTTTTTATTATTATTATTTGTGTGCCTCCCCAAATAATATCAGACATGAAAAGGGGTGGGGGGGGGGGCGTGAATATAATCACACACACCCTGCTGTCTACACTCTATGCAAATGTAACCAGTACTAAAGCTGTTATACTGGCATAGTGGTGACTGCTAAAGACATGCAAAAACCTGTCAACACCACAAAACCGGCTCACTTTAGGGTGACAGGGTTAAGGGACAGCATCTCATCGACATCAAAACTTCAAGGACTTATGTTAAAAAACTTTTCATATTGGTAACCCGCCTGTTAGGCATACATTTGCAGATTATTATGTTCACGCAACACACCTACTTTCACACTGCAGCTCAAGCACTGTGTGTCATATACTGTTTGGAAAGCTCTGCTTTAAAACATATAAATAAGAAAAAAGACATTTGACAGAATGTCATTATCTGACTCAAATGGTACAAGGTTGTCATCTAGTCGCAGGAATATTTTTACAACATAATTAGAAATTTGGTTACAAGGGCTTCTTGGGTGAGGATAAAAACAATTTATAAGGTCCTTTGTGCACATGGAATGTGTGTCCCATTAACAGATTGGGAAAATTAGCCAGGTTATCAGATGCCTGAAGTTGGATGCATTAACCAAAACTTGCACAGTGGCATGTGAAAAATTGTTGTTTTTAAAGGATTTCTTTCAGTAATTCCCATGAGTTTTTCAAGTTTTGCTGGGGTAAAAGGGTTCACCTTCATGTATACTACGTCTCAGCTGCCTTATAATGTACATTGATTTCATGTTATGTTAAGATTACGTTATGTTAAGATTATTCTGTGCCTTTTAATCCCTTGGTGCCTTAGTTTGGTCCGTTATAATATTTAGACATGGTAGATGAATCTCAGATTATACATTGAGAAATGTAAGGTGTCTATAAAGTGCCTTCTATATGTACATTAATGTCATCTGAATACTTTATGTAAACATTAGCAAGCTATTGTGGAATAAAACTGCACTATATATACCAAGCTTGCTGTATAGTTAGAAGTCAAAATTCTTGTTTAATTGCCGCTATGGCATGTTCAAGGTGTGGTTAAAAAGTGAAAAAAAATCATTTGGTCTTTTTCACGCCATTGGTACATCTGGCATATTGTGAGACCTCCATGTTTTTAGATTGATCAGAACTCAGTTTGTTAATATGGTGAATTTACTTCCCATGATGTTGTCTTGTACCAGTTTGAGTCGGAGTTGACCTGGGAACAAGGGTCAATTATGTAACAAATATATCAGACTTTATGGGAGTCCAAACTCATAGCCTTCCGTTTGGCAGGCAAGAATTTGCCTGTGTGTTTGGCTCATATTATTAGCTAATAGCATCTAGGAGACAAACATGGTTAGCATTTATTCTGGCTAAGTCAACTTTAGAGCAGAGCTATTAAACTGGTGGTCGGTGGGCCTGATTTGACAGGCAGAGGCCTAGCAAATGGTCTGCAAATCATTGCCAGTTGTACTGTATTAATGATCTTCTAAATCTGGGGCTAGGGCCTCTGGCCCGTGATGACCCCCTCATATTCCAAAGTGTGGACCCTCAGTAACCGTAGTTGAATAGCCTTGCATTAGAGAAATGAAGATGTCTTGAAAGAAACTGACTTACAAAGAGCACTGATCATCCAAATTAGAAAAAGACAATCTACATTCTTTAATCATGTCATGAGAAGGAGAGAACTGAAGTACAGCGTGGTGGTGGAAGAAAGAACTGGAGGGGAAAAGAGATTGAGAGTGAAGATGCTGGGCAGTTTGGCATGAAAGATCACCGTTGTCTGAACAGATTGAAAGTATGTGAGATAGAAGGTTGAAGATAGACATGACTACCAACACCACACAGCCTGGACTATAAGAAGCAGCTTAATTTTCCAAGATCCATCTCTTGTACCCATTTATGAAGTCGGAATGTCTGCACCACCAAAAATTGTGGCCAGGGAGAAAAAAAAGGGGGGTACTGTGTCAAAACTGGGAGTGGGACCCTGGTTTATATTGCTAAGCCATTGTTTTAAATGTGGCATTACTATGGGAGCATTCTGCTTATGAGTAGGGATAAGTAATAAACATGAAGCAATGAAGTTGATTGATTTTTAAAAAGGTTTCACGTGCATTTCCAAAGCTGGTGTGGTTCACCAGGGTCTGGGGAAAGGAAGTCACACTTCGGATTGCACCCTGGGTTATATTGCTAAACCAATGTTTCAACTGTTGTGACTGCATTCTGTGTATAATCCGGTAATAAACATAACATTTAAAAATTTGACTTTTAAAAGTAATGAGTGTTTATTTTGTACATTTGATCAGGTGTTATACTACTTTTTGTTGTTGTCTTTTTTGTAATGTACGGAGTAGTATGTTATAATTCCCAGAGTACAAACATATTTTGGATTGTTTCAAGTATTAATTGAAATCTGTTCTAATATTGGCCCTGATTGGTGCATCTTGAAGGAGGGTTGAGAGTATATTGCGCCTGAAAATTTATGGCAGCTTTTGCAGTCACCACAAATTGTGCAGGTTATGATTTTAATGTTTTTCCTAAAACAGTTAATTTCTGTCTGTGGTGATGCTATAAATAAGGATAACATCAGGGTATGATTGAGTGACAACTGGAGAAATCCCTAGTGTGAGAAGCAGGGGTTTTGAGGCGAGATGGTGAAAAGATAGAACGGAGCAAAAGATGTGTGGCATGAGAATCTGCACAATCAGCACGAAGTATGCTGATATTCAAGGTGAGGTACTTGTATCCCCATGTACCTCACAGCAGAAGGCTTAACTTTTCCTCACACCTGTAATGTCAAACACTGCACCCCACCAGTTACTAACAATGGTTGGTCTTACTTGATGTGTCTGAAACTTTAACTTCATCACCAACCTGTAACCACAGCCATGACCAAGTCATTCCAAGTCCCTCGTTTCTCTTTATTCTCATTGATACACACAATCATCATGTAGTATCTTCCTGGCAGCACATGGTCTCTACAACACTGTCCACGTTTTGTGCTGTGGCAAGCAGGGACCAAGCCGAGACTTTAGTCATGACTTCTATTCCACTGTGATAATCACTGGAAATATGCCAAGGTAGCAAGTCTTTTACAGAATGTCGCAGACATTACATCTAGGGCTGTACCGAATAGTGATTTTCACTATTTGGCCGAATACGAATAACGGGACCAACTATTCGGCCTAATACGAATAGTGTATAGTCTTAAAAATATATCTTAAAAAAAAAACATTCATAATGTCAAATTTAGCTGAACTGTTACTTCACATAAAATAGCACAGAATAGTCATCTTCTTCTTTAGCATTCTGAGCCCTTGAGGTTTACTGCTGCAGATATCACTCGTCTCCATTCATCTCTCTGGTTGGCCTTCTCTTCACAATTTGTGACACCAGTTGTTTGCAGGGCTGACTGGACATTATCTCCTAAACTTCTTTTTTGTCTGCCTTGTGGTCTACGCCCATTCATCTCTCATGTGTATACAGTTTTTACTTATCTGTCATCTGACATGCTTTCAATATGCCCCAACCATTTTAGTCTGTTAGCTCTCATGATGCCAGTGATCAATGGTGTTTTAACAGATTATGTGTTACATTGTTGCTTCTCACTCTCCATTCCCTGCTGTTAGCATCTTTGATGGGTCCAAAGATTTGTCGTAAGACTGTTTTCGAAAACATATAATAAGGCCTCATCTTTTTTATTTCTGCTTCAAGGTTCAGAGCCATATAAAACGACTGGTCTTATCAACGTTTTATATATTTTGATCTTGGTGTTGCGAGACAGCGCTTTTACTTTAGCAGATGTTGAAGGGCATAGTATACTTTATTTCTAGATTGTATTTCTTCTTTCAGCATGTTGGAGCAGTTGAAGTTTGTACCCAAGTACTTATGTTTCCGTTCGTTTGATTTTCATATTATCGACTTGTCTGTGGCCGGAATTTATCTTCTTTCCATGTCTAGTTAGTATTCGTACAGAATAGTAGACATTTAAAAACATTTTATGTTTTGCATCCTTCAGTCAGTCTGTGGTAACTAATAACTAGAAATGAAAGAATAACAAGTAACTAAACTTGGAAATTGTCGCTGACAGCTTAGTTAATGCATGAAAGCTGCATTAGCTTTCAACAAAACCAATTGTTCCATGTTGTCAGTATTAAGGCCGTGTATGCAGAAGCGGGTGCAAGGTAACTACTATTCGTATTCGGCCCGACTGCAACTATTTGGCCGAATACCGAATAGTCAATAGGTGCACTATTCGGCCCCGAAGCGAATATTCAGTACAGCCCAAAGGATGTGATGAAATGCCCTCATTTGAGGACTTACTGATAAGCTCTATATAGTCAAGAAGCTCGTTGTCTATTGTTCTTTTTGAATATACTCAGGTTTACTTAACTCTTTCGCATAGGTTCCTGTCTAGAAGTCCAGCGAATGCAAGATGTGCCGACTTTACATCTGTCTTTAATACCCCATGGGACTGAACAAGTTAACGTGTACAAAAAAGCGGGAAAGCCCCTTAAAAAAAAAGGAAACAAATAAGAGCCTTTAATACTTTTGTTACAAAATGTCCTTTATTGAATATGTTACAAAACAGAGAGTATAAACTTTTGTCTATCTTGATATGCATATAACACACGGAATGGTTGTGTTGGTTGATCAAAAGTTACACCAAGTAGATCTTGGTCAGTTTCATGGTGTTGACTTTTAGACTTTTACAAAATAATGAACTAGCAAGGTATGAGAACCCTCAGAAAGGAAATTTCCAGCAATGCAGGTGTTACATACGCTTGCACACTTGAAGAGCTGATCTGTATTCATTATTCTTTTGTGCCATTAATATTTCATTATAGCTCGCAGTCTGTTCCTCCATTCTAGTCTGTGGATGTGTCCAACATATCGCCATCTTCTCTGTTTTTATATCTATTGTTACTAGTGGTTGCCCAGACATGTCCCTTATCTCTTTACCCCTTTCAAATACATCCTGTTTTTGAACGCATTTAACTTTAATTCCTAATTACATGTCTTTAGTGGTTCTCTAATTTCACTTGCATGTTAAAACTGAAACAACATTAGAACAGAAAATATGTAACTTGGTTTTAAAACCAGACAATTTGGGTGTTCCATATTTTGTTCAAGCTATTAAATGCTGTCAGTGTTCTGTATACATGCAGCAGTAAAGAACCCTTCGCACACCAGTAGCGCATCAGGCACACAATGCTAAACCTGTATTTAGGCAGACCAATCAGCGCCCAATGGGTGATGTAGTTCATATCATGCCAGCCACCTTTACTTCCCTGAACATTACTTTGTAGCCATTTTAGGCTGGGCCAACCTGGCAGAAAGGCCACTTTTGGAGAGACAAATTCATCTTAGCATAGATTCGAACCCAGAACTATTCAGGTGAGTGTCTAGCCACTATGCCACTGAGGCTCCAGCTGGGCATACAGTGCAAGGCAGGACGTTGCAGAAGCAACCCCAACAGCCCCTAGGCAAATTTACGTCCAGTAGTTTCCAATTGCTTTCTAGATACCACTGTCGACACCAACGCAAGGCACATGGTCCGCAGCTGGGATTGAACCCGGCATTACGAAGCGTTCGCATCGACTCAGCCACAGAGCCGACATGGTGCAAAACTCATCTATTTTAACGGACCAATCAACTCTTGATGGGGTCAACATCATGTTGGGTTGTGGTAACAACAAAAATCAGGCACAGCAAGAAATGGAATGTATGTGTAAATATTTACAAATTATGGAAAGTTTACAAGCAACTTCAACATATACAAATGGTTTTAAATGTTTCACCAATGCTAACAATCTCAACTGATATGCATGTATAGCTTTTTCAAATCAGCTGTAAAATGTTGCTGGATAAAATGTATGTCAAGGAATGTATCAGCAAATGTTAACTCCTTAAGGAGGCACAGTGCATATTTTCTAGTACAGGCTTTGTCTGCCTTTCTTCTTCTGTTTTTATGAACAATTTAAGTTTAAACTTTTGATAATTGCATTAGCTAATGATATACATAGATATTAAAAAGTAAAACCAGATGAAAAATTAAACAGATTATGCCACAACTAACAGCTTCCATTACCAACCCCTAAATACAAGCCGCCTGCTATTATGAAAAAAGTAAAGTACCCGTTTCCACACCATTAGGCGCATAGGGCTAGACCTATATTATTTTAGACTAACTAATCGGCACAAGTCGGGTGATGTGGTCAGCATCACGCCTGCCGCCTTTACTCCCTGGGACTGCATCCGGTACCCACTCAAGGCTGGGTCGACCAGGAAGCGAACCCACGACTTTTCTATCTGCTGCGAGCACCTAGCTGCTCGGCTACTCCCCTGCTTTTATCAGTTAAGCACAAAATGCTGTTTTTTGACAGCCTAGTGCCCTGTGATAAATGGTTTCTCCGGTAAAGAATAATTTACATTAATTCCTTCCTATGGTTAAACAAACAAAAAATTATTTTATCTCTTACAGAAGAATATTAAATTATGCTCGAAACATATGCAGAAGAAAACCAAGATCATTTTTGGATGATAATTCTATTAAGTCCTTTAAATATCTGGGCAAACATTTACCAAAGATGGCAAGCGGGATAAAGAAATTAATGTGTTCTAATTGCTAGCCATCCCCCCCCCCCCCCCCCCCCAAAAAAAAAACCCACAAAAATACTATTGTAGCCCCAGGTGCAAAGGAACTGCCAACTGATTGTTTGAATGGTCTTTATGTGTGCGGCCTGAACAAATTCACTCTTTAAATAACAAAGAATTTCAATGAGAACATTATTTTCCTTTCAGTTACTATGCATTTTTAAATTATTTTTTTTTCAACAGTATATGAAAGTTAACACACACGTTTCAGTGCCTATGTCTGATCTGGTGTAGTCAAATATTTTACCTCATTAAATCAACTCATTTAGTTTTCTCTGATAAGAAAAATATCAAATAACTTGTACCAACATGAAAATCATAGCACCCTAAATTAAAATTTAATCAACCAAGCAAAAATACAGATTTCTAATTTGCAACATGAACTTTGATGTAAATTTAGAAGACTGCACTTTATTGCTGAAGAATTATACAGCATAAAGACTTATTAACAGTAAGCTTCTTCAGTGTACAGAAATATCTAACCACTTGTAACAGACAGCACATAGCAGCCCTTGTGGCATGTACTGTTTGCCTAAAGGCTCCTGGGATATGTTGATAATGCGATACAGCAGCTTAGATGTCAGACTCCTCTCTGGACCTGTCCGTAATAAGTTTCACCTCCTGGCGTCTGCAAATTTAAAAAAAAGTTGGCATTATATTAAAACAAAAAAGTTAATTATGCAAGAGCTTCTGAGTGTGGAAGAGTATAAACTCAGACAACTTCTACAACTGGCTGCATTAATCATGCAACTATTGAGATTTTTCTGTCTTTATGGAGATTACATTTCGTTTTAAATCTTATTCTTAGTCGAGGTTTCAACCTCACTGTAATGGGGTCACCCCATACTTGCTCCGTTCCTATGCCATTGAAAATCAAATGAAATATGCTTCACTATACCATTTAGAAAACTGGTATACTAATAATAAGTCCAGAAACAATCCAGAAATATATGCACACGGCAGTTGCCTGAGGCACCAAAGCCAACAATCGCTACAAGAAATGCAGTTTATTATTGATGAAAGAAAGTACTCAGCCTAAATCAAATGGCTATACATAGGTAAAATTATTATATTGATCAGCCTTCTTATTTCCAGACACTTCACAATGTGACGGTATCCACTGCATTACCACTCTTCGCTGACAGCTAAGTTGTGTCAGCAGTGTTTGCAATGCTGGTAGTTTCCACGATCAGTAGCTGCACATGCAATTAATTACATAAGGTACCACCAATTCTCCAGCAACAGGCCGCTCGCCATTTTCTGAATCCGCAGTCCATAACACATACCTAGTGCAAATCCAAAAGCAATCCAAACGCAGCTCACGGTGTTGCACCAATGTACTCCACCAAGTAGGCTGGCGATGGAACTAAAACCTTCAGTCTACACATAAAGAAACAAAATCTTGCCACAGCTGAAACAGTAATCTGTCTATCTGCCATATTGCCGAGAAGGCTCCAAAAGTGTACCTACAAACATATCACTGTCTGCCTCAGACTAATGCTTCTTTTTCCTGTTATTCACTGATGGGACGTGCCATCACCCCCCCCCAACCCAATTCACAAAAAGATAAGATGCCCTTTCCTTTTCAACATTTTCTCTCTATATTTTTCCTTTACTTCTTTTGGGAGTGCCATGGTGTAGCGGTCAGATGCTAGCGATGCCTAACTTTTATCCCCCGTTATAGGAAGTAAAGGTGGCTGGCGTGATGCTGACTGGTCTATAAAATATAGGTCTAGCCCTATATGCCTAAAAGCGCGGTGAAGGGTCCTTTATTTCTTTATTCCATTGTAAGTACATTCTAATTACACTATATCCAAGTCTTCTCTTTAGGCAAGCACGTGTTGCACAAAACACTATCCCTGCAGCTCCTGTGATGATCCCTGTAAAAATTCCACCCATGAATCAAATGGCATAACTAAGACTACTTACTCTCTTTCTGGCAGTCTTTCTACAGCATCAAATCTGGGAACTCCTCTTGGCCTGTGACCTCCTTCTTCATCAATGATCATTCTTCCAGCTCCACCTGGTGGGGGAGGACCTCGGTGGCCATTAGGTGGTGACCTGCGTCTGTCATCTGGTCTGGTATCCAACAGAAACAAAGTGTAGTAATAAATGTAAACATGTTACATTTATCTGATGCTTGGCATGTAATTGATAAAGATTGCTTTTCGTATTACTGACCACATACTATATAGATTGTTATTGAAACCAGTGAAAGCTGTGACAATCATGTTAACAAGCCTGCATTATGTAACCAAAAAGATCATGTGGTAAATTCAAAAGTAGTCACATGAGTATCTTGAACTTCTGGCAATGCGATTATGTATCAACATAGGGCAATATGATTTGTGTGTGTCAGTGGAGAGATTTCAGTTAGTGTGCTTCATTATGTGGGGACGTAACCGTGAAGAGATATAACAAAATATATAAAGCAATACACTGTGTAATGAATGCATTTTCTAAACTGGCAACAGAATCAGTAGAGAAAGAATATTATGGCCTGAAGAGAATGAGGCACCTGTGTGTAACCAGAGGGTCTGACCGGCTCACTACACTCACAGGAAAGGCAAAACAGACATAAAACCAGATTATGACCGGTACCATCAGTTTTGGAACACTGCGGTGGCTGCTGAAGATGAGGACGGATCTTGCATGGGAATGCCCCAAGTGCCGTGATGTCAATTCTTGACTCAACTCAACTATCTAAACATGTTGTAAACATTTTACTGTCTAAGGTAAAGGCAAATCCCACAGCACTTACTTCAGTTGGAGAATTGCCTTTACACATTCTAGGTTTTGGTGCAAAGATAAAAAATAACATTTTTCTGGTTGTTTGTCCACTTCTGGACTCTTAGTCTTGTTCCAGAACCTGAATTTTGCATGCATATCCATTTTTCAGATCTAGCTTATCTCTAGGCAGACTTCTTCTTTTCGCTCGTAACTGTGCATTACCTGTTTACAACAAAGCTGCAATATTTGCATCTTTTGGCTGACACCCATAATTGCTGTTTCTATGCCAGAGAAAATCAGGAAATGTCCCTCACTGTTCTATCTAACATCTGGTGAAGAAACAATCTGGCAAAATCTAGAAACATGCACATGCAGCACGTCACTGACAGAAGTAGTTACTTGTGACAAGTTGGCTGTAAATATGCAGTATTAATGCGATTGGTCACTAACAACACAAGACTGACATGGTTGTGAATATCAGCATTAGAGAGAAAGTTGGAATAAGATCTCATGCCTGGGTTATATTGATAGACAAAGATTAAAATGGTTCGGTCATCTAGTGAGAATGCAGCCAGACCAAACTGCATGAGACTTTTTACAGCAGAGCATCTGGGAGGAAGGTGAGAGAAAGACCAAGAAAGAGAAGGATAAATGGTGTAGCTGAAACCTGCAAAAAGATGAAACAATCTATCGCCCAGACCACCCGAGAAGCGCAAGACTAATACAGATAACCATGACACAGGGCTACAACCTGGTATCCGTGAGATGACAAAAGAAAGAAGGAATTTTAAGCATTCTTCTGCAAAACTACATCTCCCCAGGCAGGTAGGTGCTTTGCTGAAAAAAATCACCATGTTTAACCAGCATCCCTAAAGGGGCAGCCGCAGGTTATCTGCGCCATATTTAATCGCTTAGCGCTGCACGCCAGCAAGAGCCCTGAAAAAGACTTCTGCAATGTTGATATGATCACAGGAGACAGACCGGCATACTGTCCACACCATCAAAACAATTCATCTACTGGCAACCAGATCACCAACGTATCTACACAGGCATTATGTATATTAAATATATATGGCTTCCACTGTAACTGCTTCTGCAATATGATCTCTTTCTGGTTTCATGTTGACCTTGGCTCCGTTGTCTTGTCTGTTGGGTTTGCATTTAGTACTCCGTTAATAAAAACTGTGGTCGGAATTCTCAGCTGTGTTTAGTCACATCTTTTCCTAAGAGCTATTTTAGTCCCAGTGATCTGTGTGTGTATCTGTCCCAGTGATCTGTGTGTGTATCTGTCCCAGTGATCTGTGTGTGTATCTGTCCCAGTGATCTGTGTGTGTATCTGTCCCAGTGATCTGTGTGTGTATCTGTCCCAGTGATCTGTGTGTGTATCTGTCCCAGTGATCTGTGTGTGTATCTGTCCCAGTGATCTGTGTGTGTATCTGTCCCAGTGATCTGTGTGTGTATCTGTCCCAGTGATCTGTGTGTGTATCTGTCCCAGTGATCTGTGTGTGTATCTGTCCCAGTGATCTGTGTGTGTATCTGTCCCAGTGATCTGTGTGTGTATCTGTCCCAGTGATCTGTGTGTGTATCTGTCCCAGTGATCTGTGTGTGTATCTGTCCCAGTGATCTGTGTGTGTATCTGTCCCAGTGATCTGTGTGTGTATCTGTCCCAGTGATCTGTGTGTGCATCTGGTACTTTTAAATTCAGTAGTTTACCGTTGATGTTTGAAAATTTCTATCTCAAAGCAAGTGTCTGAATCAATGCAGAGCAGTCTATTGCAAAAGTGTCTAAAATGTGCAGATGAATCAAAAGTGGTATGTTGGACATATGAAACTCAAGATAGTAATGATTCATATGAAAACGATTACCTGTCATCTGGTCTATGGCTTATGTCATAATTAGGTGGTGGCCCACGGGGTCTGTCAGAATAATCAACATCCCGTCTGTCTCCAGGAGGCGGACCTCTTCGACCTTCAGGTGGGGGACCCCTCCTGCCTTCCGGGGGTGGACCTCTTCTTCCTTCAGGAGGTGGACCTCTCTGGCCCTCAGGAGGTGGACCCCTCCTGCCTTCAGGAGGTGGACCCCTTCTGCCCTCAGGAGGCGGACCTCTCCTTCCTTCAGGAGGTGGACCTCTCTGGCCATCTGGGGGTCGCCTGCCTTGCCTGTTGGGGTCATGGGGTTGCCTGTCATAGCCATGGTTGTCTCTTCCATCCCGAGGCTGATTTTGTCTTGAACGACGGGCATCCTTGCTCGACTGAAAAACATATTCAAAACACAATGAAAAATTATATCAGATCCTTTTTTATTTTGAAGCTGGTAAACAAAAACGTTTTAAAAACAAAAGCAACAAAAAGCAGTTGTCCTATAAAACATAACATCTAGATACATAGGTAACTCAGAAATTGGGATAGATACTTAGTCTCTAGCCAGCTCTCCCGCACTCATATCCTGTGCCAACACTTGTGCTGGTCAGCCCCAACCATTATCTAGTACTACGCCCTTTACTACTGTTCTTTTTTATGCTTCTTTGGCTTCAGGAATTTGATCACTTTTCATTCACAAGTTTGTTGGGCTGGTTGACTTTCCTGAAGGTTACACGTATGTCCTGCTCTATTGTTTGCATTCTGTGTTATCTTGCATTTATGTTTTCATTCCGATAGAGAATGCCTAGTTTCTCCATGTTTTTGAAGTGTTAAAAGCGCTGGCATTTTGAAATATACAACATGCGATATCAACAGCATTGCGGAACACCCCTGTAACCTGGTACCAAGATGACAGGTTCAGGAACTATCAATAAGAAGTGAGCTAGTGTGTATATGGGCGGCGCGTGGGAAGATTAACGTTATGTGTACCAAAAAGTCTTCTCCACCTGGTGGTCTGCTGAAAAAATGTAAGGTTTCTATGATATCAAATGCTGGGCTAGATTCCATCCGATACTGAATTGATTGCAGAAGATAGAATGGAATGGAGGAATAGACTGCGAGCCCTATGTGACATATAACTGCACAGAATCATAATAAATTCATTCTGTCTTCTGTGATGATAATAGGTTCTTCAGAATGACTAAGAGCATGGGGGGGGGGGGGGCTGTCAGATCTTAAAAAATAAGGAGGGGTTCGCGGGTTATAAAGTATAGCAGCTAAAGGTTACCTGTGAGTACGCCTCTGATCTCGGTTTCACATTTTTATGTGGTGTAGTTCCTGATTTCAGCTCATGCCTGGAGACAGAGAAATTCAGATAATTAAACTCTCACTCAAAGGCTTAAGTAAATCTAATTCAAAGTCTTTTTTAATGTCCTGCCAGCCAGCCAGGCAACTGAAGGTCTAGTGCTAAAATCTGCACCAGGTTGATTTGGTTTTTAAAAAAAAAACTTTCGATCCTTGAGTCTGGGCAGAACTCCCTTAAAGTACAGCTAATGAGAATTATCCTAGAAGGTAAACTGGAAAGTTTGACATTTATTTTCCTGATGAGCACTGGCAAAAAGAGCCCTTTACTTGTTTCCCTGTGATGAAAAAGTAAAGATGGCACCATACTGGACACCTTCTGAGAATAGATGAACAGTGAATTACCAAACCGACACTGAAATGGGAAACAGGTGGACTGAGGAAATAAGGACGCCCAAGAGGAACTTTAAAAGGAATGTTGACAAGAGGCCAAAGGTGCTGGACTTCATTCTGTCCATGATATTGAGGTAATTGCACAGGATTTGATGGAATGGAGACTGAGAACCATGTGTGACATACAAATGGCACAAGAGGACAATGAATGAAACGAGCATATCATGCTAGTTCTATATATTTACAGACCAGACTGAAAGAACTCCATGGCTGATATGGTCAAAATAAGGAAATGTGGAGGAAAACAACAACAGACCCACTGCCTCACCAACAAGCATGTCATACAAGCATGTCATAAAAGTCAACTAACTGTCTATTTCAGGCTTCAGAGACATAGGAACAGTAGTTCAAATAATACAAATCTGCCTTGACATGTGTTCAAAACTAAAAACTTTGGGCTTGGCAAGCAAATGTCTAGCCACTGCTATATGGCAGTTCTAACCTTCTTGGTGCTATACTAATTAACACATTAAGAAAGTCTAGTGTGAAGATTTATCACCATACATACTATATAAACAATAGTTATAAATTTTAAAGATACCCAGTATCTTTATTCAAATTTTTTTGAAATTATTAGTTCCCTATTCACAACTTTAGGATTTTATATGAAACTATTATGAGTCCAAAACAAAACATAATGCATTACATTTGTATTCGTTAATTATATAATTAATTACTATTTAAAAATGTGTTTTAGACATTATAATTATTCTAATTTTGTAACGGCAGTACCGTATATGTGTTGGATTTCTCAGTCTCTTTAGATTCACTTAAAAAATGCTTTTCCTATGTAAGTAGTAAGTAAATTACTCTTTCCACACATGTAACATATTATGCTAGACCCATATTTTACAGACCAACCGACACTCGATGGATGATGTGATGGTCAACATCATGCCGGCCGCCTTTATTTCCCAAACCATACGTGGTATCCATTTAAGGCTGGTTTGACCTGAAAGTCAGGGTGAAGCTTTTTTCATCTGTCTACATGCTGGTTTGGACCCTCAGGTGAATGTCTAGCCATTAGGTTACCACTATTCTTCTTTTGTCAAAATCTGCTTGTGCCGCTAGGCGTCGCAGTCTATCAGATGATCCGCAACCAAGCCAGGGCGCGCTCAATCGCTTCATACGCCGTGATGTTATGAAGTCTCAAGTTGCCCGTGACTCCTTCAATCCATCTTCTTCTTGGTGTTTCGATTTTCATGTTGTATGCTCTTGATGCTGGCATCGTTGGTTCCATTCTCATTAGGTGACCAAACCATTTCATTCTTTGCTTCTCAATAAATTTAACGATGGGTATGGTTCCAATAGTTCTTGTAATCACATCGTTTCTCACTCAATCTCTTCTGGTTTTATTCGCAGCCATTCTCAAACATCTCATTTCACAGGTGGTTAGTCTTCTCTCGTGTTCTTTTGTTAATGTCCAAGTCTGACATTGATAACCTAATGTGGGTATAAAGATTGTATTTATAATTTGTCTTTTTATCTCAGCTGGGACAGCAGGGTGTTTTAAAATTGGGGCAAGCTGGTATGCGACATTGGTTACCACTATTAATGTATGTAAATTCTAAAACATAATGGCGGGTGGCGCTTCTTTATAAAACTTCTAGTGGCCAGTGTGTTGGAAAATGAGCAGGCAGATAGACTGATCAGCTCTGCACCACTTGATGGTGAACTAATGTATGACAAGCTAGATGTTGTGAGGGCCCTTTGGGAGCCAGTGAATACTGAGGAGGCACAAAAAAGATCATTACGGTTTGAGAAGAATGGTGCTGCGAGGAGTTACCAGGGGATCTGGCAGACGCTCAACACTCAAGAGAAGCGCGAGATAGATATACAATCAGACAGTTACTGGCACCATCGGAACTGGAACTCTTCACTTGCTGCTGAAAATGGGGATGGAGTGTTTATGAGAGTGTCCCGGGTGATGTGATGTTGATTCTTAATTCAACATGTACTTCTAGTGTAAAGCATTTGTCCCTGTACTTAAGTATCTAACTTTGCCTTCTGCAGTTTATCTTCTTAACTCTGATCAGAGTCTACTATTGCCGCATACTTACTTCAATTCTTCTTCAAGAGCCAGTTCACTCTTATGGATACAAGACACGCCCCAGTCACCGATCGGTTGGAACTGAAAATAACAATAGACAGCTGCATGTGACTGACAAATTAGAAAATAAACATCACTCAGCTGCTGTTTCCACAATAAGCATTGGCTGTGACATATCTCTAGAATGTCTCAATATCCCATCCCAGTTGTACATTCTATGAGACTGGTTCACCCGTCTCTTAATTTTATCCTCACATTCGTACTGCTGTCTATTTTTTTTGCTAGAGCATAATTAACTCTCCACCCAATACTGCATTTTGTCTGTGAAACATTCATTTGTTGCTGCTTTTATTTATTTCAGCAAATTTATTTTCTAAATCTTTTCAGAATCTCTTATCTGATTGTTTTTTCCCCAAGAAATACAACATTTTCTTCTATATAACCATGTATCCAGAGACCCATTTTTGACTTGACACACATCATCATTGCCCCGCTGGTGGTCACGATTTGCCATCTCATCTAATCACCAGCATCTGTTCTGCCCCATCAATTTTGCCAAGCAATCCAGGCATTCATCTCCTTGCCTTCGCCATAGACCTTATCAGTTTTCACCAAGTTCTTAACCCATTCCTGCTTTTTTTTCTTCTTCTGCCTGCCTAACCACCAATAGAGCTCAGACCCTCAAGCAACTCACGCCATGACGTTCTATCCTTCGCTACAGCAGGCAGCTCTCTCCATCTTCTTTTTTTTTCTTACTTCACTCTATAACTTCCTTCTCCATGTTTTTTGGTCTTCCTTTATTTCTATAGGTTCCAGTTATATTGTTCTCAGGTGTTCTCAATGTGTGTCCTATCTAATGCCAACATCTTTTTTTTTTCACCTCTTGGTCCAGTGGAGTGTTCAGTTCATGGTTTTAATGTCTCCAAGAGGTGTGCCTACTTTGTTTTTCTATCACTCCTAGGATAATCTTTGTCATCATCATCATCAAGTGCCTTGTTGACTGGCACTGACAATCATGTCTCTCCACAATCTGCAACTGTGTGTTTCAGTTCTGTGTATCAGTTCGTGTGTTGACACCCCTTCAAGCTATGACTGAAGGCTGTCAAGATTCTTCTCACGCTGTCTTTCAAGGCCTCTCTTTTCAGCGGCCATAAAATGTTCCATTTACCCTCCTTTCATAACATTATTTAAAAAATTATGATTGTCTCTTTCTGATGTTAATGACAAGTTGTCTTTGAGCACTCGCCTATTTCAAAACATCTGGGTTGCTCTTCTTTACTTTCCAAAGAATTCTAAGGATTCTTCTGGAAAATAATAATTGTATGCTTGTGAAAAAAAACAAAAAAACATTTTCACTGCAAGCAGGTATTTTTCTGCCTGTCTGCTTATTGTCTACATCTCACAGGCAAATAAAAACAATACAGATTAACACAAATACATTCTTTGTTAAGAGAAATCTAGGTTGACTAATATAGATAGTACCATTCATCCCCAACTTCATATGTTATGGTATCACAATTAACATCACTGTACACTAGGCATTCCTATGCCTGCTCAGTCCTCTGATGCAGCAGCCACACAATGGTACCAATTGTTCCTATGAGGAGTTGGCTTTAATATCTCCTATCTCAGCCACAAAGGCAGTACAGAAGGATTTGGTTATAATGTCTCCCATCTCAGCCTCAAAGGCAGTACAGAAGGATTTGGTTATAATGTCTCCCATCTCAGCCACAAAGGCAGTACAGAAGGATTTGGTTATAATGTCTCCCATCTCAGCCACAAAGGCAGTACAGAAGGATTTGGTTATAATGTCTCCCATCTCAGCCACAAAGGCAGTACAGAAGAATTTGGGTTATAATGTCTCCCATCTCAGCCACAAAGGCAGTACAGAAGGATTTGGTTATAATGTCTCCCATCTCAGCCACAAAGGCAGTACAGATGCACTTCACCATGCTTTACTCCTGGTCACACAATCGTACTAGTGTCAGAGACTCATCACTACAATTTTATATTTTTATTACTGCCCAAAATTTCACTTATATCTTTTAATACCAGTCTAAAACACAGCCTATTTCTTCCAAATCCAAATCCAGACAGATTTTTAAAACTGATCCAGGCACCCAGTTTGCTCTAGCCTAAAACAGGTTGCCAGACGTGTTCTTGACAGTTATGGCAGCCAGTGAGATGTTGATCATATTGTCTGTTTCTTTAAACAAAGGCAAAGACTGTGAAAAAGACAATGTTAAATAAACTAACATTTGACTGTGAGTGATACTACTTTGCTGAGAAAGCAAGAGAGAGATAAAATGCACTCACATACAACTGTGAAAGATACAATTCAAAGAGCAAGAGAGACAGACCGACAATCAAACAAAGTGACAAACATAAAATGAACTTATATACAACTGTGAGCGACAATTGTTACTTCAAAGAACAAGAGAGGGAGATCAATAGTCAGCCAGACAAACACACAGAGAGACATACAATGCACTTACATACAACTGTGAGTGATTCTTGTTACATCAAAGAACAAGTTAGACATACCAACAGACAGCGAGACAACCAAACACACGGACAGACAAGACAACCAGAAAATTAAACAGAGACAGACCAACAGACAATCAAAGAAATAGAGAGAAAAACATAAAATGCACTTACATACAGCTGTGAGCGATACTTATTACTCCTTCGCTTGGCTAACACCAGGAGGTAGGACGCTCCAGCGAAGCACAGCAAGAACAGAATAAAAAAGAAAGGTCCCAGAAACTGGGCTCCCCAGTCCCAGAGATAGACATGACGCATACGCAAGGAAACCAGCAGAACTCCCACCAAGAAACAGCAGAAGCCACAGGCAAACATGAAGATGGCTGATCGAAATGGCAGCTTCCCTGGGCCCAGACCTGTCTGTATTTGAGAAAGAAAAAAAAAGACAAATTTAATGAGATTCATTAATATTTTTTTAACAAATAGAACTATACACAATCTGTCTCTATCTACATGTTCAGTCTTATTCACATTCACCAACTGTAAACACTAAAAAGTTCTAGTTTTTCATCCACTCCTAGACTGTCTTGTGCCAGAACCTGTGTTCAGTTGTGCATGATCTGGCTTCTACAGATCTGGGTTATTTGTATGCAGACTGCTGGTTCCTCACCTCCCAGGCAGATGGTACTGAGAGATGACCGTTCGTTGAGAAGCAATGGCAAACTACTGAACGTAAAATATGCCTAAATAAACCACAACAGCCCAAAAATGCTGAGGTTGGTTCAGTACCGTTCAGCATCAGCAACGTCCTGCACAGTAGGATACGGTTATCACAAAGTGCCTTACAGTAACGCTGAAAAAAAAAATGTTGCGTGAAAAAAAAGGTGTTGGTTCTGGTACTGCGAACAAGAAGAAATCCTTGTGGGTATAAATATAAGTTGTAATTAAGTATTCCTATACTTATTTTAGTATATATACAGTTACTTACAGAATTGAGGTCACTCCGGATGCCTTGTTGCACCCAGTCCTGGTAAGTTTCAATGGTCGCCTTATCTAACTCCTTTTCTTTCATCTTGGTAGGTCCTTGCTAGATCACTCGAAAGAAATATATCTGTACTTGTTCACTCGTCTGACTTCTTTACTTCATCGCCAATACTTCTCAATACACCACCTCGTTCCTGTACTTTAAGTTGTTGAAACTCAAACACACGCAGAGCGTTGCATTTCCTGGTTCCGGTTTCTCTACCTGTGCTTTTACGCATGTGCTTTGTTAACTTCCGTTCTAAATTTACCTGGGACAGGTAACCTATCTTCTTCAAACAATTCACAAATTTCACATCTCTAGTGTCCCGCCCTCACAGAGCTGCTACCATCCGTTTGTGCCCGTCTAATTAGTATGTACTGTATTTTGTTCGCAATGCTGCTTTAAGTAATTTTGTCTTGGCTCCCCGGTCAGCCCAGTCTAAAATGGGTGCCACGTAAAGTACTGGGAAGTAAAGGCGGCTGGCGTGATGTTGACCACATCACCCATGTGGTTTAGCCGAAAATGCCCGATGAGCCCCTGACGAGTAAAGGGATCTTACCATTCTAAGCGATGTTGGACATTCTCATTTGTGTACTGTACTGATAAAGGTATTCTAGCCGCAACGTCCACGTGTCGTTTGTGTTTTTGATAAGCTGGTCGGTTCTACTGTTCAATTGGTTTGATATCATTTCAAGATACCTTGATAAAGATAAATAATTGTTTGGAATTTTTTAAAGATGAATCAGTTTAATTTGGGGCTGACTGAGGATTTGCTCGTGTTGGATTCCGTCCAAATAGTGCCTCTTGAGTGACCAGGTGACCGACCACCTTTGAGGCTGCAACTAAAGAAAAGACAGATTTAAAAGAAAAACAAATTGGAAACCAACACTTTAATTGTAAGCGGATATGTTAAGAAGTGCTGCGGTCTCCGCTCAACGATCACATACAGAAAACTCGGAACAGAAGTCTGTATCGCCAGTGATAATTCATACATGTGTGTAAACAAATCACTCATGCGCCTCCATCTCTCTCTCCCCCTCTCTATCTGTTCACACACACACACACACACACACACACATATATATATATATATATATATATATATATATATATATATATATATATGTGTGTGTGTGTGTGTATTCTCCCCCCCCCCCCCCCCCCAAAAAAAAAGGAACGCATAGCTACTGAAAAGAACATATATACTGACAATTTAGACATTCTGTATCTATGTAATGCAATAAGTGA
>CAJHNH020001280.1:365000-370000 GCA_905116865.2 Candidula unifasciata | reverse complement strand
TTCACAAGTCATCTAGGCAATCTTTTTTGTCTGCGACCTATGCACAACAAGCTTAGCGTACTTCACAAGTCATCTAGGCAATCTTTTTTGTCTGCGACCTATGCACAACAAGCTTAGCGTACTTTACAGGTAATCTAGGCAATCTTTTTTGTCTACGACCTATGCACAACAAGCTTAGCGTACTTCACAGGTCATCTAGGCAATCTTCTACAGCAGATCAAAGCCACCCTGTATCCATATATTTATCATAGGAAACTATTATCTCACTACACTCTACATGCCCCCCCCCCCCCCGATAATAGTATGAGTAGAGTATGCCATATTTCCCAGAAATGTATCGCATAGTTTATGCCAACAATTACCAGTGTTCAAAAATACAGATGTCAGTCACAGCGTTTTTAATTAGTATTTAGTTGTTGTCAATAATGCTTATTATTATCAATTAGTTTTAAAATATTATTAGATTATCAAAGCAATGTTTCCTGTTGCAGGTTTGAACAAAGAAGAGACAAACAATAGATACCCAATTCATTGCCTGGCATATTTTACTGTATCTCGTCAAATGCACACTACAGTAACAGTTAAATAGCGAACAGAAAGACACGACATTGCCCTGCGTTTGCCCTGGTAAAACAAACAGTTGCTTTTGAGAGTGTGGTTGGATTTGTGCTTCAGTTATACAGGTATGAAGGATTCACGTATTTGCTTCAGTTTTTTTAATTGTTACTATTGTTACTATCAAACACAGAGTGCCGATTGGTGTGTAAAATATAGATCTAGCCCTATGTGCCCACTACTCTTAAAGGCGTGGAAAGAGGTCGTTTAATTATTTACACAATCAACAGCTTCATTACTTCTGGTCTATAATGTAGGGCTGTATTTGATAGAATGTTGAACTGCGAAGTTAGTTTTGCTTCCGACAGCGGTTGGCTAATGCGGTTTGGACATATGGATGGTGTTCCTCGGTTTCGCTGCTAGGGCTACCTAGTTAAGTTCTTAATGCAGCACCGTGAGCTGTGTTTTTCACCCGGAATGCCTTTCATTTGTGCAGCTGTTGAGTCGGGATATTCAATACGGCCGCGAGCCGGTTTACGTGTGGGCTGGCGAAATACCTTATGAATTAATTCTACGTGTGTATAGCCAATGTATCGTGCTCCAATACTTCCGTCAAAGACAATCTGCATTTCTGGTGGCGACTGTTGGATTTGGCACCTATAGCAACAGTTTTTTTTTTTGGCATTTACTGCGTGCGCATACTTCTGGATTGTGCTGGGACTAATTGTTTGTTTACCTGTTTTTCAAATGGGACATGTCATTTGATTTTCACTGGCACAGGAACAGAGCAAGTATGGGGTGGCTAAGACAAACAAAAACGGCGTTATCTTATTTCACCACCACATCTGACTGTAGGTTGCTTCATGAGGGACCATAGGCTTTCCCAGTTTATACGGTTGAACGGGGTTTCCTATAATTACTTCTCTTTGATTCAAATCTGAAAGATGTGAATTCTACGATAACAATCCTGGGGCATTGAGAAAATATTAAAGGGAAAAGGGGAAAAAAAAAAAGGGGGGGGGGGTTATGGAAGTGAAAGAGATGATGAATAATTTATACAACGCATAGAAACAACGCAGAAACAAGAGATTTTTACACCATCCACCCCCCCCCCCCCACTTTCTCTTCGTCAGTCTGGTGTGGGTATGGGACAGCTAGTATGATAGTAGTAAATGTTTCATGTCTGCACATACATGACCGGGACATGACCCGGAGTTCGCCGAGACGGACTGAAGACGGTAAGAAGTCGTTATTGTTTGAGCTATTCTCTTGCAAAGCCAAGAGTTCGCAGACCAGGGACTGAACTGCTTACAAAAATAAAATCATCGGACAGTGACAGAAACAGTGAGAAAGAGTTTTGTTTCCAGGACGCGAGACTGTAGACTTACGATCGTTTGACGGTTATATTAAAATGTATTGGGCTTAGATCATAGCTACCGATAGTCTGTGTTACCCAGTGTTTATTCAGATAGTAGTAGTACCTCTGTGTAGTACCGTGCTCGAAAAAGATATGTTCCATGCGGCTTGTTACGTGGGTAGCTGGTTAAGCATTATAGTCAGTCATGTAGTTGCAGTTTGTTTGTTTTGGTTGTTGTGATTTGATCTGTTCTCACTCACTTTACTCGTACTCTTAGACGTTCTATAGTCTGAGTGGGGAGTTCATTTACAGAGCAAAGAGTTGTACGGAAGCGGCGTGGGTTCGGACCCGGTTACTATCGATGGGAAGTGACAAGGAGTGACAGGTGATTTGTAAAGCCCTCCCGACCTTTGTTTCAGATGGGAGTACCCACGACTTCTGTTGTGAACTGCCACTTGTTATATTGTTCTGTACATTAACGATTGTTGCGTGCTCTGTATGTGTTTGGGTTTAGTGTGTTTAGGATAAGTTTATCTGTCACTAGCCTACAACACGAGCCACCTGCTGTTATGGCAGACATAAGGCCTCTGCCCCCTCCGTGTCCTCAATACTCCAATAAAGTAACTGGAGACACACACAATGGAGAAGATCATTGTCAGGTACTGTTCAATGTATCCGTTGCCAGCGAATCAGGAACTACAACTCCGTCACCTCTAAGCTGTACAAGATCTCTTCGGCCATGTTCAAATATTTATTACCACACAATAGAACGGATGCAACATCGGTAAAACATCAGTCTCTCTGCCCCCCCCCCCCCCCTCTCTCTCTCTCTCTCACTCTCTCCCTCTGTGTGTGTGTGTGTGTGTCACTCACTTAATCACCCACTCAGTCATACTGACTGATAGAACAATTTGCACCAAGCGAGTACTCTTGTTGCATGTTTAGTTCTGACATTTAATTATGAATTTCATTATGTGCGGTTATGTGTTGTTTCTTCCGGGTCAGCTTATATATATATATATATATATATATATATATATATATATATATATATATATATATAGTTGGCGTCTGTGGCTTAGTCGTTGTAATATCAGGGTGCTGGGTTCGATCCCTGCTACGCATGGCTTGTCTTGCGATGGTACAGAGAGCCGACTGTCCAGAAGCAATGGCAAACTACTGGAGGTAAATTTGCCTTTAAAACCCACAACAGTCAGAAAGTGCTGGGGTTGGTTCTGCAACGTCCTGTAAAGGATACGCCACAATATATACATATATAGTTAAAACATATCCAGCTATAAACAACTGTACAGTAAAACTAAACATTTAATTAATTACATTTCTCTATGTTGAGGACAGTGTATCTTTTCTTAAAGCCTTTACGTTTGTCTAGTTCATAACGAATACACGGGGAGAAACTGCCGAGAAGAAGTCTCTGTTTCAGCAGTCGTAGGAAAGAGGAGGTGCGTGGTCTCGAGGCATGGTGTCCGCCTCGAGTGCTAGAGGTTCCGGGTTCAATCCCTGGCAAGGGCTGGGATTTTTTTTTCACGTGGACTTGGACTTCTAGTAATTCCCCCAGGTCTCTGGGTAGTGAGATCAGACGCCCGTGTGCTTTGTTGCGCACGTAAAAAATCCCTTGGCAGTTGGGAATCGAAAAGAGTTGCCTAACGGCGCTGCCGGGGCAAAACTGGGAGTTAAAAATCTATCCAAAGTATTTCAGGATCCTCGCCGATGATACAGAGCTGAACTTTTTCGTAATCAGACCTGAGTTAGAGGTGCACTTATGGGTTACTACCCGTGTGCCATGATGTTGCATAAACTTTAAAAAAAGTGTTGGGAAATATATGTTACTATCAGTAGATATAAAACATTAGGATTGCGACGCTCTATTATCGCTAAAGATCTAGACAGGATGAGCTCTAAGACAATGGTAGGAGTCTCCGAGGAAATCTTTCTCTCATCATCATCTTCATCATGTGTCCAGCCAGCTGGCGTAGGCGCTCATGCGTCTCCACAGATCACGATCTCTGGTTGACTGGGACAGCTCTCTTGATGATATCCCTCCATGCTATCGTTTTAGCCCATCCAGCATCTCCTCTCCTCTCATAGGAATTAATTTTATGTATGTGTGTAATAGTATATTCTTGGGGAAATGGGAAGAAGCGAGAGGACTGGCTTGCTTTCAGGGCCGCGGTAGGCGCATGAAATGCAATGGACCGAGTGGATGTTCTCAACGCTTTCAAGGAACGGGTGTGGGGGAAAGGGGCTGATTCAGGAGACAGGACAAATTGGCAATCTTGACAAGAACTTCATGTCAAAAGAAATGTGGCCAAACATAAAAACTATATAGATAGTTAAAAAAAGAATTATAAGCCAACATAGAACTAGTGTCATACAGTCGCCACACGCTAAGGGAGATGATGAATATGGGATCCGAGCCCTTATGGACTTGTCTGACGTCCAATGAGGACGATTGATCCACTATTAAACTAATAATTTAGAGAGCTAAATATTTGGATACTAATGAAGTGGGCGGGGTAGATCGGGTAAGACACCAAATGTTGTAATACTAAGGAAGTGGGCGGCTGAGACTGGGCAGCAGATAGCATACTTTATGCAATTCTGGTGGTAATAAGTTCAAATCTCTTTCAACGCCAATTTCAAAAGATCTCACTGAACTGACAGATCGAATCAGCCTAAATCAGATACTAGGAAACATCAAATTTGGGGCCCCGAGGGGGGGGGGGGGCGGGGAGGGGGGGGGGGGGGTCGCACGCCACATCGCCAAGGAAGATGATTTCCCATGCCACCCTATACAGCAAAGTCGTCTCGAAAGATGGAAAAGTGCCAGTTGTAGTTAATGTCTCTTTTCCACACATTTAGGCTTAAAGGGCATATAGGGCTAGACCGATATTTGTATAGACCAATCAGTGCAAGATGGGTGATGCGGCCAGCATCACGCCGGGCTAGTGAAAAAATGTAATGCAAAGTAATCCACTTCCGGTTCCATTCTAGAATAACAAAAATTTATAAATTAAAAAAAACTTGATAACGTTTAATCTACTGTTGGCAGTTCGCTGCCAATAGC
>CAJHNH020001280.1:337500-360000 GCA_905116865.2 Candidula unifasciata | reverse complement strand
GAAGAAGAAGAAAGAAGAAGAAGAAGAAGAAGAAGAAGAAGAGAAGAAGAAGAAGAAGAACGAAGAAGAAGAAGAAGAAGAAGAGAAGAAGAATAGGAAGAAGGAAAGAAGTAAGAAGAAAAGAAGTCAGATACGCAATCACTAATCAATAAGACATACTAAGTAATAATAGACTCAGAATACGAAGACGAAGAATCATCATCATAAACATATAAGCCTCGTTCAATATTAATATGTCACTCATCACTAAAGATGAATCAAAAGTAAGAATAACAATAAGAAGCAAAGAAAGAATAAGAAGCAGAACAAGAAGATGAAGAAAAAGAATACGAAACTGACGAAGAAGCATCGACCACTACTAAGACGAAGAATAAGACTGCATTGAATAATAATACATAATCAAGAAGAGAAGAAGAAGACTAGACAGTGAAGAAGACACTAATAAAATAATAATAAGACATAAGAAGCAAGAATATATGATATAAAGAAGACGAAAAAGACAATATAAAGTAAGAAAATACGTAAGAATAAGAAGAATCAGATAAAAGACGAAGATTAGATACAAAAGAAGTAAAATAAGAATACGAAGAAGAAGAAGAAGAAGAAGAAAAAGAAGAAGAAGAAGAAGAAAAAGAAGAAGAAGAAGAAAGAAGAAGAAGCTGTAACAGCAATAATGTCAAAGAAACAACAACTGTGGGTAAAGTCAATAAAAACCTTGCATTTTATAAACATTAACTCCAGCGAGACATAAACTACATCCCATTCTGCAGCAAGCAATTTGTCATAATTTGAACAATGAGGGCCAAACATTGACTCCTCTCACAAGAAATTCGTCACTGGATCTCAAAATTCCACCCAAAATTACATTCTGTACTAAATAATTCGTCCTTTTAGGTTAATTAGTACAACAATTGATTTCTTGCGGTTGCCGGTTTTAATCTCTGTGGGAATGTTCATCAAATTCTGGACTTTTCCCAGAACTTGAGCTGGAACAGATCTGGCCTAGTTGTGCTCAGACTGTTAGTACCTCACTCGAGGCAGATGGACTCCGATTCTTACGACACTTGTTAGACGGCCCATAACTCCACCCCTCCCTGCCGCCACATAGAGATCCTAAAAGCACAACAAGAAATTGACAGTGGTAAAAAGATCAGTTGTATGAGGATGAGGGTAGTGTCTCAAACAATTACCTGCGGTTGCCTTGACAAGGTAAAACTAAATAATGTCCTGTGCCTTTTACCCGATAGCTGGCAGGTCGTTCCCCAGCCTTGTTGTCTGTGATGTATTTAACGTATCAATAGGCCGGGCAGTAGATATTGTATCCACATATAATGAATTATTCCTATGTTGGCACCTTTCTCTCTTTACAGACGATAGTTTTCCAATGTACTATACTGAGGCATGGAAATCACAACTTATGTCGATACCAATTAAAACCAGACCAGGCAGTATATACTGTATTCCCACATAATGAATTATTCCAATGTTGGCACCTTTCCCTCTATACAGACAATAGTTTTCCATTGTACTATATTAAAGCATGAGAATCACAACCCATGTCAATACCAATCAAAACCATGGATGAAATTTATCCTCTCGGCAGCACAACACCTGGGTAGGACTGGATTGACCATGTGTTGTCCATGCAACGCGATTCTTTACTTGGCTTGCTTTGTTAACTCCAAAAGAAAGGTAACACCAATTCCTTTGGAACAAAGCATGCCACAGAAGCTGCTGGATCAGAAGTGCAGTGCTCTTTTCGCGTGTTAGAGCTTTTGTCCATGACCAGATGCCAACCAAGGCCAAGGGCATGGTCTATCCTGCCTGAACCCTGCCGTTTCAGGTGGCATTTCCTCGTCCCACTACTTGCTATAGAATGAGCCACACTAACTCCCATCTTAACTCATCGACAATGTATATTCATGACTACTTTCCACAGAAATGGACACACAACTCAAATCTACTCCTGCAGAAATACAACTAAGTTGTCTTTGCTTGAACTGGAGGTATTAGTCAAATGTAATAAATAAGAAACAATTGCTGATCTACAGTTAACTCCGTTTCAGAAAACAATCGAACTAGCACACAGACGACACTTGACATTGTTTAAATGTTTAAACATTGAGGGCGCAAACAATGCATTCCACAATTTAATACCACACACATTTTTCACGGTATCTGGTTAGACTCATTACTACAAAGATTGCATACATATATAAAGAAGAGCAAAACATGCATCATTGGAACTGAAATGTTGTCCCTTTTAACACTGTACATCTCACCAAAGGAAGTCTAATATCAAAAGGAAAGTCTAGATTTAACCATGATCCTTTTGTTTACCTAAAGAGGGATTGTCCATTGTTAATATACCGAGGAATAAATTGTGCAATGTATTATTTGCTTGTTTGTTATTTCAATTCCCAACAGTAAACATTGTTTTAAATAATTTCAGTATCACAAATTGCTCTCATCTTCCTCTAACCCTTGCTTCCTGCGCATTTCCTTTTTAATGAACCTGTCACCAGAGTCAAACGTTTCCCTGTCCATTTTCCTCCCCGCGTTGAGTATTTCAATTTCTCTCTCTATCGTCACTAAGCCACTACCGGGGATCATGTTAATAGACGGTGCTAAGATAATAGCGTTGGACTGATTGTGGGCATTAGGAACGCTGCCCTGGGAGCTGATGGAATTTGCCGGTTTGGGCTTGGGTTGTGGCTTGAGACACTGGACTAAATTGACGATTTCACCCTGAATGTTGGCTAAAGCCTGGACAACGTTGCACAACGCTTTCTGGTTTTCAGCCATTAATCGCCGTATGAACTCCACGTCGTCCTGAAGTCGATTGGTCTCCTTGTGGTTGGCTTGCAGTTGCTGAAGACGCATATCCAGCAACTTTTGTGACCTGGGGACAAGAGTAATTTATATTTCAATAAAAGCTACAACTAGTGTATGTACTTCCTGTTGTATTTTTGAATTTTGCATTACCCTTTAAAAAAAAAAAATTAAAGTATGGGTTAAAATGAGGAAAAGGGGAGGGAAGAAAAAGAAAAGGTGTAGAGGTCCTGAGCCACAGAATTTAGAGAAGCATGGCTATTTCGGTTACCTATAATTGTGTATCTTAGGATTGTTATTACCAAAAACTGTCCCCACATGCACATAGAAAGCTGGTTTCTAGCACATTTTATGTAGCTGCTGATGCCTGTCCACAGGGCAGGACTAACCATTAACTCACCCAAGGAACGCATCATACGTTGAGAGATTCCTACCTAGAAGCCCAGTGAACGCAAGATGCGCCGATTTTACGCCTCTCTAGACTACCCCTTGGGCCTATGATGCTATACCCTCTGGGACTCAAAGAGGTAAGCACACTAAGCACATGCTTAGAGCATCACAACAGAAGGGGGCACCACAAATATTTCCAATATCCTTGGAGCTAAGCGTTTATTTCCTCGATTGAAGTATATTAACAAATACCGTCAGAACCGTCCGCCTCCATCCTCCATCACAGCTCCCTCATCACCTTCAACCATCTTCCATCAGCCCCAACCCCCAATTAGAAAAAAGTGGTAGACCCCCAAACTACACCCTCCTCATCATCTTTCATAGACCCTCCAAACTACGCCCTCCTCATCATCTTTCATAGACCCCCCAAACTACGCCCTCCTCATCATCTTTCATAGACCCCCAAACCACGCCCTCCTCATCATCTTTCATAGACCCCCCAAACCACGCCCTCCTCATCATCTTTCATAGACCCCCCAAACTACCCCCACCTCATCATCTTTCATAGACCCCCCAAACTACCCCCACCTCATCATCTTTCATAGACCCCCCAAACTACCCCCACCTCATCATCTTTCATAGACCCCCCAAACCACGCCCTCCTCATCATCTTTCATCAAACTTTCTAGCCAAATAATGGCGGGAGTGTTAATGGGGTAGCACTCTTGAGTACCCCTCCCCCAACCAATCATTTTGTAAGGTGGCTATGCTGCCCCATCAACCATTTAGGGAAATGATCTTTATGTATGTGTTCATGAATTTCATATTATTTCAAGTATGTAATTACATTTATTTGCAATTCTTCTCATTATTATGTATATATTATCATCATTGTGCTGCAAGTAAATATAATATTATACTTGAAATAATATGAAATGTACAGATAAATAATAACAATTTTTTTTCTTACATTGGTAGCTAGTTACTGGGGGTCTCTAAGACTTCTAAAATGTTTTAAGAGCTCAAGTCATCGAAGGGTCTGATCCGGCCCTGCCTCTCCAGCTGTGCAGGTTTCTGAGTCTCCAGTCTCTAATTTCTTCTACATTTGGCCGATGAGTGAGTTGTGCCATTTTACTACTTCCGACTCAGAGCTGCATTCACTGAGTAAGATGAATACCGACAGTCCAGGCGCCATTGCCTCAGCTTTGTAATTGAAAGTCATCGTGTGGGTTCCAGTTCTCCATTGCGGGGAAAACAAAAATAGACTCAATGCCCTACCCCCCCCCCCCCCCTAAAAAAAAGGTGTCGTAAAAGTCGACTAATTTGAAGTTTTTTAAAAGTTCGACTGTATCTGCCCGAGCAGCAAAGAACAACAAGCCGCACACAAGTAAGCTAGTAAAACGGATGTACACGCAAAATAGGCGCTGGTACATAGCCATTGTCGAAACGGACAACAATGAGCACTTTCCGCTGGAGCTTTCAGTCGGTCAACAAAGAAGAAGAAGAAGTACTGTATTCCTGTATTTCTATGATATAGAAATACAAAAACATCTCAGTTTCAACACTCACGAACCGTCATGCAGGTAACAGAACGCGAGAATAAACACGCAAGTAAGCGGTGACAAGACGAGAAACAAGAGAGCGGTTAAAGCGTTGACAATAAGGAATACATGATACCCCAGCAACGTAGAAGAGCTCCTGCGACGCAGCGAGGCATGAATGGGAAAGGAAGTCACTCTCTTTCTGCGGTGAAAAACGTTACCTTAACCTGCCGATTTGTTCTTTAATGATGACCTCATTTCTGATAGTATTTCTTCTAGTCACTCATGGACGGCTTTTCAGACATCGCATTTTGACTTTTACTATTGTCTGTTATGGTTTGTTGTCACTGATCATGTCTGGCACTGGTAGCATGGAATGATAATGCATCTACTTTGTATGAGAGGTTTCTTTGTGCTGGCTGTGACTGTTTTACGCTTTAAGAGCTAGCTGTCCCAGTTACAAATAAACGGTAAAGGTATCATTCAGCCTTGTATGTTTACTCAGTTGAAACAAAATATTTTTCTAATTTGCATTAACTGGCTGTAAACTCCTACCGAATGTCTGCGTGTTCGTCCACTTCTGGAAGTTGCTGTTGTTCCAGAAACTAAGTGTTGGGCGCAGATCCGTTTTACAGGTCTAGATTATTTGTGTGCAGACTGTTGCTTCCTTGACTCTCAGGAAAATTAACTCCGACTTTGAAAAAAAAACATAGAGCTTATCAATATTATAAAGAGTGGCTGGCCGAACGGTTAGTGTGGGCTCTCAAGCTTGAGACCGGGGTTCGGATCCTCGGTAAAGCTGAGGAATATTTTTATTCAGGAGGCACAGATAAAATCATTACCTGTACAATCAGCAACCACAGCACTAACCATGCGGCTCAGAATCCGTGGACTGGAGGACTCCCTTACCCTGCCTACACGGCACAAGGGGTAAGTAAAGGCAGTCGGCGGTATCTATGTTAGCCAGGCTCCAGGCTGGGTACTTGTTTCTAGGATGACCGAGGACAGATGTAGACAGGTTGTGACCACGATAAACCAACCCTGGGCATAGCGCATCATCACGATAGGCTTTACACCAACCTGTTCCGGATTCCAGGTTGCTGGGCAACCACCGGAAGCCCCTGGGTAACCTTACGGTTGAACGGGGTTTAACGGAAATTGTAATGTTAGATTCATTCACCTCCAGTTTATAGACTGGTGGGTGATGTGGCCAGCACCACTCGGACCGTCTTTACTTTCCATAACATTACCTGCTACCCATTTAAGGGTGGATCGACCTATGAGCCAGGATCATTTTTGAAAACAGCCTGGCTACGACAGGGCTTAAACCCACGACTTTCCAATTCACATGCAAGAGTCTAGCGGCTACACCACGGCAGCTCCCAATCTGGGAGGGGACCACTCTGGTTTCTGCCACTTTTAAGGCTCCAGTAGTAATGCATCCCAAATGCAAGTATTGACGCAGGTGATAAATGGTGAATACCTTTGTATTGCATCAAGTTGAGGTATTGCCAAGGTTGTGGCTATAGGTAGGTTTGCTGACGACAGTCTCCGGTTGTGGGATCTTGTGCCTCCTTTTCTTCTGGGAAGTCGCATATCTGCAAGAATGAACAAGTACAGGCAATCAAAGTACACACACACACATGGTCACATATATCTGCAAGAATGAACAAGTACAGGTAATCAAAGTACACACACACACATGGTCACATATATCTGCAAGAATGAACAAGTACAGGTAATCAAAGTACACACACACACATGGTCACATATATCTGCAAGAATGAACAAGTACAGGCAATCAAAGTACACACACACACATGGTCACATATATCTGCAAGAATGAACAAGTACAGGTAATCAAAGTACACACACACACATGGTCACATATATCTGCAAGAATGAACAAGTACAGGTAATCAAAGTACACATACACAAACATACACAGATCTCATGAACACACACATACATGGTCACACATAAAGACACATACTCACACACTGGGCTTTAAGTGTGTGCCTGGAACGACAGATTCTGGTACTACCCACAAAACAGCTATTACAGTAACGCTGAAAAAAAACCTATGCCCGAAAAAGTTGCTTCTAGTGAATGCCTCTGCCTACAGCAATTACAAAAGCAGCCTCTGCTCACACACATATACGATAACATATATGCCAACACGGTTTCTCTCTCTCTCTCTCTCTCACACACACACACACACACACACACACACAGAAAGTTACACACATAGAGTCAAGCAAGCACACACGGTCACACAAGTGTCGCACCTACGCGCGCGCGCACAGCTCTCACTCACAACCACACTAACAGTTAGGCACACACAATTACACGCTCAGTCAGACAAATTCAAACACACGCCCACTCACTCACAACCACACTAACAGTTAGGCACACACAATTACACGCTCAGTCAGACAAATTCAAACACACGCCCACTCACTCACAGCCACACTAACAGTTAGGCACACACAATTACACGCTCAGTCAGACAAATTCAAACACACGCCCACTCACTCACAGCCACACTAACAGTTAGGCACACACAATTACACGCTCAGTCAGACAAATTCAAACACACGCCCACTCACTCACAGCCACACTAACAGTTAGGCACACACAATTACACGCTCAGTCAGACAAATTCAAACACACGCCCACTCACTCACAACCACACTAACAGTTAGGCACACACAATTACACGCTCAGTCAGACACATTCGAACACACGCCCACTCACTCACAGCCACACTAACAGTTAGGCACACACAAATACACGCTCAGTCAGACAAATTCAAACACACGCCCACTCACTCACAGCCACACTAACAGTTAGGCACACACAATTACACGCTCAGTCAGACACATTCAAACACACGCCCACTCACTCACAGCCACACTAACAGTTAGGCACCCACAAATACACGCTCAGTCAGACAAATTCAAACACACGCCCACTCACTCACATATATACGTCACATTGCTCACACATTTATATACCGACACACATTAATTCATTCCCGCTCACATTCTCACACACACATGTTCATCAACATACACATATGCACACAATCACTCACATTCATAAATACGTACACCTGCATACACTTACAGCATTAATTACACATACATACACGTTCACGTCTGAGGGGAGATACAACACTCCAATCATTCATAAGGGATAGACAGATAAGTAAGTAAACTGGAGGATCTTTAAAACGGCACTGGCCAGGCTTGCACATGATGCTAGACTCGCATTTTTTAGACGAGTAGGCTCTCAGTGGGTGATGGGTTAACGTCAGAGAGAGAGAGAGAGAGAGAGAGAGAGAGAGAGAGAGAGAGAGAGAGAGAGAGGAAGACACACACAGAGAAAGAAGGGAAGGAGAAGGAATTAAACAAAGAAAAAAACTTATTCTTACACATAAATAGAAATAGAAAGAGTAAGGGGGTAAAAAAACACAGAGAGAAATAGATACACACATGCACACAAAACACAGAGGGAGAAAGAGAGAAAGAGGGAAATAAACACAGGCAGAAACAGACATACATAAACAGAGTGAGAGAGGATGAATTAACAAATAGAGAAACAGACACACAATTACAAAGAAAGACAGAAAGAGAGAGAGAGAGAGAGAGAGAGAGAGAGAGAGAGAGAGAGAGAGAGAGATAGAGATACACACACACTCATAAACATAAAGAGATCGAGAAAGATAAGAAAAAAAAAACCAGAGAGAAACAGACAAACACACATACACAGAAAGGCAGGGAAAAAGGGGGAAAGGGGGGGGGGGGGTCAACACAGTGAGCAATAGACAAACGTACACACAAAAAGAGAGAGAAAGAGAGGGGAATAAACACAGAGAGAAACAGACACATGCGTACACAGAAAGACAGAGAGAGATAGAGAGAGGGGGGAATGAACACTTAGTGAAACAGACACAAACATACACAGAAAGAAAGACACAGTGAGAGAGAGAGAGAGAGAGAGAGAGAGAGAGAGAGAGAGAGAGAGAGTGTGTGATAAACATAGAGAGAAACAGACACACACAAATTCATAAAGTCTGGAAAGGGGGGGGGGGGGTCTGTAAACATAAACAAACACCCACATACACAGAGACAGAGAGAGAGAGACACACAGAGAGAGATAAACGCACAGAGAAACAGACAAAAACACACATATATACAGAAAGACAGAGAGAAAGATAGAGAGGTAAACACAAAGAAAAAAAAAACAGACAAGCAAACACACAGATAGAGGGGAAAAACACAGAGAAACACACACACACATACATAGTGAAATATACACAGAGAGAAACAGCTCACACATACAACAGAAAGAGAGAGAGAGAGAGAGAGAGAGAGAGAGAGAGAGAGAGAGGGAATAAATACAGAGGAGAAACAAAAAATAAATACAAAAAAAGAAAAAAAAAGAAAGAGAGAAAAGAAAAAATAAACAGAAAAAAGAAACAGAAAAATATATACACATACAGAGAGAGAGAGAAAAAAGAAAATAAAAAACAAAAAGAAAAAAGACACATAAATAAAAAACAAGATAGAGAGAGAGAGAGAGAGAGAGAGAGAGAGAGAGAGAGAGAAGAAATAAACACAGACAGAAACACACACATATATACACATAAAGAGAGAGAGAGAAGAAATAAACACAAACAGAAACAGACACATATATACACATAAAGAGAGAGAGAGAGAGAAGAAATAAACACAGACAGAAACAGACACATATATACACATAAAGAGAGAGAGAGAGAAAAGAAATAAACACAGACAGAAACAGACACATATATACACATAAAGAGAGAGAGAGAGAGAAAAGAAATAAACACAAACAGAAACAGACACATATATACACATAAAGAGAGAGAGAGAGAGAGAGAGAGAGAGAGAGAGAGAAGAAATAAACACAGACAGAAACAGACACATATATACACATAAAGAGAGAGAGAGAAGAAATAAACACAAACAGAAACAGACACATATATACACATAAAGAGAGAGAGAGAAGAAATAAACACAGACAGAAACAGACACATATATACACATAAAGAGAGAGAGAGAGAGACAGACAGACAGACAGACAGACAGACAGACAGACAGACAGATAGACAGACAGACCAGACAGACAGAAGAAATTAACACAGAGAGAAACAGACACATACACATACTCACAAAGATACAGAGAGAGCAAGGGAAATAAACATAGATAGAAACAGACACATATATATACACATAAACAGAGAAAGAAGGAAATAAATTCAGTGAGAAGCACACACATACCCAAATACACACATACAGAGAGACAGAGAGATAGGAGAAATAAACACAGAGAGAAACAGATGCCACACAAACACAGAGGGGGAGTGGGTGAAAGATAGGTAAGATATGAGCCACTCACTAGATTTTCCATCATCATCCTCCTCTGGAATAGGAGGTGTGGCAAATGGAATTCTGCTGGGAACCTCTGGAATTGGCGGTGGCGGGCCGTCATTTTGTGTTGGGTCCCATATCTCCACATCGTCTGCTCTCAGATTCCCGTGACCTTCTTTTGCTGACAGAAAGACACGCAAAAATAAAGAAATAAATTAGACAGGGAAAATGGTACTCCATCTAGGCAATTAAAAACAGGAACTTAATTTTTGTTGTTGTTGCGAGTTGAACGTTTTTTTTCTCCTGGCTGTATTAGGCACATTTTTGGTAGTCTAGGACAGGATAACCCAGAAATGGAACAACTAGTCCCTACTTACTTCAGAAGACAATCCCATACAGCACAAAGAAGCATTTCATTCAAAGCATATTCATTCCCACACTTTGCTGCTATTACCAGACATGGTCACTCTCAACATTTCAGTCTCATACACACACACAAAAACCACGGAAATCAGATGTCTGAGATGGGTTGCGGAAGTGACGGTAAGAGAGAAAATCAGAAAGGAGATCATAAAAGAAACAAGTTCTAAGTTACATACAAAGACAGCAAATCAAATGGTTTGCCCACTTGGAGAGAATGCTTGGCTTCTCATATCATGCAAGGCATTCTCCAAAAGAGGAGAATGACGGAGAAGACGAAGTAGGCCAGCAATAACATGGAAAGATAACATCAGAGAAACTTTACAACATTATGATGCACTTATGGTCAAGGCTGACAGAAAAGTAAGAAGTATAACCGTTAATCTCCCTCGACACCCGAAGCGATACAAGAGAAATTGAAGAAGAAGAAGAGATAGGACATGGTGGGAAGAGATCTTGAGCTTCAGTAGTTAGGACCGCTAATGCAGTCAATCGTTTTTTTTTTTCAGACAGGAAATGTAACGTTTCAGCGATGTATATACAAACGTGACTATTCTGCAAAATACCCACAGCACATTGCAATTTCTTTCCGTGAGAGCAGTGCCCATACTTGGCCGGTTGTCCCAGCCATTGTTCTTACAGAGGTACTTCCTGGACAAGATGGCCAGTACTGAAAAATGTTCAGGTGCTCATCAGTTTTATCCATTACCTGCCTGCTGTGTTTTCACGTAACGCTGATCGGGTGCTAAGCGATTAGGGAACGCGGCGGAGATGTGGTGTTATAGACGAATGACGAGAATACCCTAAGTAGATAATAGGAGCGATAAAGATATCGTGAAAGAAACTGACTCACGAAGGAAACGGATTTTCCACAAAATGAGGAGACAATCTGCATTCTTAGATCATATCATGTACAGGAGAAAACTGGAGTACGTCGTGACGGTGAGAAAGTTTGAAGGGAAAAGAGGCAGAAGGAGACAGAAAGAGAAGATGCTGGATGGTTTGACTTCATGGCATGCAAAATTGTCTGTGTCAGAAAACAAACTGAAAGCACACAAGACAGAATGTTGTGAATAAACATGACTACCAGCGTCACCCGGCAAATCAAAAGGTAGGATTCAAGGCAAGCACCGTCTGAAGGTGAGGATCTACTTCATTGCTGTGAGTTATATACTATATATTCTGGTTTCTCTCTACTGAGCTGCTGGTGGCCTGCGGGCTTGCTACACAAAGCACCGACTCCCTAGCTGTATCCCCCTCCCCCGAGATCTTACCAAAGTAAGCAGAACTACGGGGGGGGGGGGGATGTGAAAACATGCCAGTTTACACAGGAAGAATAGATAGCGTAGGTTATGGTGTCTCATTTTGTAGGTAAAATCGAAGGGGTCCACTGCTTTCTAAAATGGTATCGTAAAAGTGAATAATTAGTAGTTAGCTGATATAGGATGCGTTGGGCACGTCACAGCCCAGATATAAAGACATCACATAATTTCTACTTACCAATTTCTTTCTCGTCTTTGGCTCTCTCTAGTTTGAACAAGTACCGCTTGACCAGCCTGTGCATAATGTCAGAATAGGATGTTTCGTCCGGTTTCAGCTCCAAGTTTTTACAGACTGTCTCTCTTCGTGTCTGCATTTGCGTAAAGTAGAAACGTTACGTCGTAATTGTAACTGACTTATATAACATGTTGAGAAACGCGGAGATAAGTACACAGTGCCGAGTGGCAAGCATCGCTTCAGAGGCCAGGAACATGCCGGTGTGTTGGGAAGCCAACAGGCAAATAGACTGGCTGAGTCTGCACCACTTGGTGGCAAAATACATGCAAGACATGCCAGATGTTGTGACGGCCTTTTGGGAGCGAGTATATGGTGCGGAAGCATGCACAGATCATCACGGTCTGAAGAGATGTGCAATAAGAATTACCAGGTGATCTGGCTGTCGCTTAATACTCAAGGAAGGAGTCAGACAGCATAAGATCAAACTGTTACTGGTGCTATCCGAACTGGAACTCTGCGTTTGCTTCTGAAGATGGGAACGGAACGCTTATGTGAATGTCCCTAATGCTATGTTATCAGTTCGTAACTCACAACTCATAATGTAAAATATAAATTTTTTAGACGTCCCGAAAACTGTCCACCTGTAATCATGCTAAAATCTTCTTTTCATCAACTGCTTTCAAGCCAGTCGTTAAGCTTCATAGAGCAGAACAATTTGCTGCACTAGGTTTGTTGGTTTGGGCTACTGTCATTCCGTGTGGATACAGAATGTTGTATCAAAATTGTAACAGTGTGTATGTAAAAGCATCAAATGGCACAATTGAGACCGAAATCAAAGCAAAGAGAATCGGATGGACTACCAATTTAAGAACATTACCATTTATACACATTTAAAACAACAACAAAAAATTCATTTTAAAAAAGCATATTAAATGTGAGATTTGTAAAATATTATCGTAAGTCAACACAATCACACAAGGCTGAAAGCTGGATAATTAACAACAATGGGAAAAACATTAGATTCGTATCCATTGCATGCCACTGCAGAACCAACCCCGGCTGCTTGTGATTTTAGTGTTCAATGTGTAATGCTCAGTAGTTGGCCACTCCTTTCTCAATTTCGGTTCTCTATACCAGGGTCGAAAGCAAGGTAAGGCGATCTGCTGCAAATCGTCTGCAGCTGTGATCGAACCCGGCATCTTGGAATTATGAAGTGCGTTCACAACGCCTCAGCCATAGACGCAGACACAATGATTAAGTAAGTGTTAATTAAGCTTTTTTGTTGTTGTTTTTTCTAGATCATCTTTATGGCACATCGGGCATGACCATAGATTCTTCGATCTCCTCCTGACTATGTCTCCAATTGCCTTTTAGGCTGACAACTCCTATTCTGTTCTAGCTAATGTAACGACTGGTGGCTTCCGCTTAATTTGTCCCATCTTGCTGTTCTAATAGGAATACAAAAGGTATGCAGTCTTTGCGATTAAATATCATTTCCCATCATCACCTATAGCAAGACCTTTGCAGAACGTCGCTCTCATCACGGTCTGCGAAAAAGAAACTCGGCCTCTCGCCAGCTCTCCCGCCTCATTTACTTTCATACTCAGGAAGTCACTTATATCCTGTGCCCATCGTAATGTTGGTCGGCTTCTGCTCTCCTTCCTGGTACCATGCCTTTTGCTATTATTTTTTCCAATCCGTCGTGGCGCTTGATATGACCAAAATATTTCAGCTTCAGAGACAGGATACTGTTGATTAGTCTTAAAAGCCCATATTCTCTTTCCCAAAGACTGGGAGAAAGTCTACAACTCACATACGTGTGTTGCCACAGGCAAGATGCATGCTCTCAAAATTCTAATTTTGATCTCCTTGCTGGTGCTTAACCGTAGACTTTTAATGCTGTTTAATATCATTTCCCACGAAACTGAAATCCTCACAGCATTTAATCTTTTGAATGGCATTGACGATGTCTGTCCTGTCCATGAATGGCATTGACGATGTCTTTCCTGTCCATGAATGGCATTGACGATGTCTTTCCTGTCCATAAAGGGCCCATTCCTGATAGTCGTACTGCTAGCTAGGACTTCTGCTCCTCAGTGCCTTCCACACCAACGTACCCTGGGACAAAATTGAAGGTGATTTTGCGAAGTGCTGTACACTGTATCAAATGGAGCCAATGTTCCTGTATATGCCCGGCCGTGATGTTCTGTAGCTTGCTCATTGAGTCGCTCCTTGTATAAAATAGTAAGTAAAGAAAAAAGGTGAAGGGTACCCTTTCACACCTTCAGGCCTATAGTGTATATAGGGCTAGACCTATATTTTATAGATCAATGGGCACTCAGAGGGTGATGCGATCAATAACACTGTGGTCGCCTTTACTTCTCAGGACTTTACCTTTACATTGAAGGCTGGGTAGACCTCGGAGCCAAGGTAAGTTTAAAAAAAAAATGCCGGCTCTATCAGGACCTGAATCCACGACCTTCCGATCCGCAGGCGAGCCTCTAGGCGCTACACCACGGTAGCTTTCTTGCAAAATAATATATTTAATTAATCAAAACAATCAAACAGCGACTTTACAGACGATCTCATAGCTTTGGTATCGTCTTCTTGTTGCTGAACGTATGTCAGCTACATAGTCACTGTGACGTTTTCTTGTTGATGAATTTACCACAGCTGGATAGTCACTGTGATGTTTTATTGTTGTTGAACGTGTGCCATCCAGATAGTCACTGTGATGTTTTGTTGTTGTTGAACGTGTGCCATCCAAATAGTCACTGCGATGTCTTGCTGTTGATCGTATGCCAGCTGAATAGTCACTGTGATGTCTTGCTGTTGTTGTTCGTATGCCAGCTGAATAGTCACTGTGATGTCTTGCTGTTGTTGTTCGTATGCCAACTGAATAGTCACTGTGATGTCTTGTTGTTGATCATATACCAGCTGGATAGTCACTGTGATGTCTTGCTGTTGATCGTATGCCAACTGAATAGTCACTGTGATGTCTTGATGTTGTTGATCGTATGCCAATTGGATAGTTACTGTGATGTCTTGTTGTTGATGAACGTATGCCAACTGGATAGATGTTTCTACGGCGCCACGGACTGCACCATGTAGCACCTATGAAACACCTCTCCAGTCTGACAACTTCTAGTCCGACTTCCTCCTTAAAAAGGGCCCTGACTGTCCATAAAGGTGGATTCTCTACCGTGGCAGCTCCAGGTTTGGAAATGAAACAATACTGATTAGCCTAGTATGTTCATAGTAGCCGACACTGGGGGAGGGAGGGCCCGGGGGGAGGGGGGAGGGTCCGAGGTGGGGGTGGCGACGGCTCAGCATTCTTTCAAATTTTCTAACCGACTAGGATTGGGTGGTTTCAAGAGACACAACTTCAAATTCCACAGATAAGAATCACCCCCTGCACGAAGCCCTAGGCAGAGCTAAGGGTCGCAGACTGAAACGAGGAAGGTCTTGGACTGAAAAGAGGAAAGTCTTGGACTGAAAAGGGGAAGGTCTTGGATGACGCAAGCCGAAGACACAATTAGACATGTGTGTAGGCTTGATAACATTGGGCGAGGACAGGAGTGGGTTACAATGTCCCAGCAACAGTCAAACTTGTGTAGGGTTCTGATTACACTGGGCACTGAGTGCAGGGAATGGACAGCGTGTGCTGCAGAAACAGAAGTTCGACAAATGATGAAATGATAACATATGGTTATGTGATAATCTATACAGATGGATTTGTGTTGAGTGGTAGACGAAGCTCATGGAATAGACGTCGCTAAGTGCAACAAAGCCTGTCATATGACACCACAACATCAAGTTTGAGAATGGAGGTGGAGGAAGTCACTGCAGCCTTTCGCTGGCTTGAGAATCATCTATACACACGTGGTAATTGTAACCGACTCACAGAGCGTGTTGAGAAAGGTGGGAGACTGGTATGCTCCGTGAAGAGTGGCAAACATCACTTCAGAGGTCCTGTGTTGTTAGCGTCCTTTGGATATTTTCCACAGATGTGGTGGTGAATTGACAAGCTAGATGTTGTAAGAGTCCTTCAGGGGTGAGTTAACAGTGCAGAAGGGCAGATGGATCATCATGGTCTGAAGAGAATGGCACTGCGAAGAATGACCAGGGGATCTGGTCGACGATCAGCACTCAGGGAAAGATGCGCCGATAACAATCAGACTGCTACTGGTACCACTGGAATTGCGACTCTGCGCTTGCTGCTGAAGATGGGGACGGAGCACTTAATGGGAATGTCCTGAGTGCTGTAATGTCGATTCTTAAAAAAACGTTAAACCAAGAGACAAAAATCTTGTGAAAGAGCTTTATAATAATAATAATAATAATAATAATAATAATAATAATAATAATAATAATAATAATAATAATAATAATAATAATAATAATAATAATAATAATAATAATAAATACCGTAATAACTTGCTGAATGGTAAATACATATAAAAATATATTTCCCATAATAGCAACCGCTATGGTGTAATGGCTAGACTCTCCCTGCGGATCCGAAGGTAGTGGGTTCCAATCCGAACTAAGGCAGATATTTATTTCAGAACTGACTCGGTCTTTGCTTAATTTTAATAAATACAATTTTGGTGTAATTGAACATGAACTTTGTAGAAAACAAAAACAATAAAACTCCTTGACTCCTTTAGTCTGCTCCTGGTTGAGCGGTGACTATATCGAGTCCGTGTGTAATAGTTGACTCTTGGTCGTTCTGATTTTGTATGGCGTTTGGGGTCGCCTTGATTACCGATTTTCCTTTTTGTGCCTTTCCTTTTTTTTTTTTTTGTCTGTGTGAGGTATGTCTTTTGAGGTTGATTTAGGTTTTTGCTAGCTGTTAAGCGCTCTGTCCCTGATTGTGCCTTGACTGCTTCCTTGTACACCACATCGAAACCGATAAGCTTGCCACTGGGTTCCCCAAATAAGGCCCTTTTCAGGGTCCCCACTTTAAAAGTATGGTTTCCTATTGTTTATATATAGACACACGGGGACACCAGTGCCATCTTCACACAGGGGTGTGCAGGGCATGTGTTCCTGGCTCCCACGGGCACAGCAGCTCCTTGTTAATCTGTGTCAAGTGACCAGTGTCATAGAAGAAGCAGCATATTGGTTTGCTCACTGGTTTATTGTGCAGTTAAGATGGTTCTTTTGAAAAGGGGGGGGGGGCAAAAATCTGTTAAGTGCTTATGACATCAAAGACTCCTAATCTAGCCCTTGGTCTAGCATTATTTGCCCAAAACGTCTGTGAATGTGAAAAAAAACCATTCTGCATAACTATCATTTGCTTGATGCCCTACTCGTGTGAACATGGCCGGTTACTTCCGAAATGCGCCTGCTCTACCATGCCACAAAATCCATTGAGAAACAGAAGATCAAATGGTTTGGTCATATACCAAAAACGCAGCCAGAACAACAACTACCAATGGAGGCGCTACACATGAAAAGATCTGAAATGAAAGCAAGAGGCTGCCCTAGGAGAACATGGACTGATGACATTAAAGGGCTTCTACATTTACACGGAATGACAATATCTATTGCTGACCATCGAATCAATGGATCGAAGTTGCTTCACCCCACAACCCAGAAGGGGAAACTGATGATGAGGAGCTCTGTTATGTGAAACACTCACTTACTTTGAGAAAAGTCTGTCTTTTATGACGACCTTGCTCCTCCACCACATTATCTTGGTTGAAGAAGAACTTGATGGCATGCCAGCCGTAGAGTACAGATTTTGGTGTCGGGATCATGTTGAAGGGTACAGGCAGCGTGCTACCATCGTCCATGTAGTTCAGCCATAGCTTGGTGCGGGCAAACTTCCACTCCACGTCACAGTCAGTCTGTGTGCAGGTGACAAATAATATAATATGGGATGGAGCATGGGAACCAAGTTTCTTAAAAACATTTGAACAAACAAGACACAAACAACAGATTGCACAATTTATTGCCTTGGATATTTCGTAGTATCTTGGCAGGTGCATGCCAGAGTAACAATTAAATAAATGAAGCAAATCAGTGATTCCTTTATAAATGAAGTTCAAACTCAACAACACTCAAAAGCAACTGCCTGCTTTACCAGGGCAGCTGCATTGTCAGACAACAGGTAAACATTGCTTAGTTTTTTGAAGAAGAAAAAAAAAAGCACGCAGAAAATCTATAGAGTTTGCAATTAACAAAATGTATTGGTAGAATAACAAATGCAAGTTATAGCATTTCGTAATAGTCCTGAATAGAATATTATATCTGATATGTGATGACCGATTCTGTTCATACGTTGTGGAAGATGCTCAGGTAAATTAGCCTCCACTGTTTCCAGAAAATCTGTTGATCTAAGGGATCTGTTGTTTGTTTGTTGTTTGTTTTAGTATCCAGAAGCCATGAGATGTTAACCCTTAAGCTCGGTATTATGGATATCGCAACCTTTCGGCCTTGATTCCATTTAAAATATCGTAAATCTGGGAGAAATGTGGCTTTTCTGCCCACCCCCGAAAGTGAACCCGGCCCACAAGGAGTTCGTCACCCGCTCACCGCGCAATCCGGTTTAGCCATCTACGCTAGAGAGACGGGCCAGGGATCTGTTAACGAATAGCTTCCTTCAGTTGAGGTAACGTACGAGGCTTGCCCCTTAGGACACGTGACCTGTGGTCTCTCCATGGAAGGAAATCACGTGTGGACAGGTCAGGAGACCAAGAAGATCATAAAACGTTACCAGATCTCGAATCAAGACAGATGGGGAAACAGGGATGCGAAGAACAGCCGTTGACGTTCTAGCGTTGCGTGCCTTATACCCGTTTTGCTGAAACCACAAATTTTGACAATCAAGACCTTATCTTTGTTCCTCAGGTATAACGACGTTTTCACCATCACAATTAACGCCCAAATGTTACAGTAACAGTAACTTCAATGTGTTTAAAAAAAGGGGGGGGGGGGGGGTTGCGGGAGGGATGACTCCAAATTTTTCTGACACACACCAAACTATTACCATAGGACTATTCAACAGTTCTTTGTGTAACAGTTGCGGATTTTCAGTAGCATAGCAAGGCCAATTTTGTCTCATTTCAAATGCAAGTGAATTGTTGTACGCCAATATAGGAAATGTTACCTGCCGCACGGCCTTCCCTTTTCTAATAGCCGAGTACCAGCCGTTCTCAAAACCACTTGTTTCCCGTGCCTCATCCTTTGCAGTGTGGCGTTGGTAGTCGTGTCCATATCAACAACCCTCTGTCTCCGGTACTTTAGATCAGTTCCGACACAGATTTTCCATGCTATGACGTTATAGTTAAAATGGTCCGCATTTTCTCTCTTGGACCGTCTCTACCTCGTTTCCCTCCAGCTTCTCCACTATTACCATGTACTTTAGTTTTCTCCTTTTCATGGCATGATCAAAGAATGTAGATTGTCTACTTCTGATGTGGGCAATCAATTTTCTTCAAGAATCAGTTTCTGTCAAGATATCTTTATTACACAGGGTGTACATTGTGCCCAGGTAGCGGGCCTATACAGCGTACACTTTTCGATTCCAATTACAAAGAGATGTTTAACTCGGCCCATATGTACTTGCGGTCTCCAAGTTTCTCACCCTTGTCCAATAAGTTTAGATCCAATATCCGAAATCGTAAAAGAAGACGCGTAGAAGAAAAAAGCTACCATGTTTTCTTTAAAATAAGACACCCAAAAAAGGCCTAGCATGAATTTTCTGGATGCTTCTAATGTAAGCCCCACGTCCCAAAAATAAGCCGGAGTTAAGATCGTCAGCTAGAATCAGAGACAAAGGCCAAAGGTTCTTTAGGAAACAGTCGCAAGAAATGCAGGCTGGATTTGAGGATTTGGAGAGTTATGACGATGCTCCAGAAGCAGATGACATGCATGTATTTGAATAAATAAAGAATTGTATACATAAATAAACGTGGATTTATGTATATATTAAAAATAATCCCTCTAGAAAAAGCCCTAGTGCATTATTGTGTTAAGCAAAAATGTATCTAAGACCCAGTCTTTTTTTTTTTCAACGGGGGAACATGGTAAGTAAAGAGTTTGCCCACTGACCTGGATGTCCTCAAACGAATGGGACATCATGGCGATCAGCATGTTGATAAGGACGATGATAATGACCACGTGGTAGATGCCAAACAGATACATGCCCACAGTCTCCACAAGAGCCGTGCTGTTAACCATCTGGGGGCTGTCTGCAGTGTACAGTGGCGCAGCTGTGTTGTCTGAGGAAAGGAAAAGGTTTGGGATCTTGCAAATATTCTCAAACTAAAACTTTGAGGGGGGAAAAAAGGTTGACCCCTTGCACCGGGTTTTTATCCCATTTGGCTCGACCTCTCTCCGTATAACTGCTAGCTGACCACCAATAACATGGTATTTTACACGAATTCCGTAGCTCCAGCTACGATCCCCGATGATTTCTGAGAAAACAATACTTATGGACGGAACAATGCAGTCTGAAAATGAATTTGAGAGAGCAAAAACAGTCATAATCACCCAACCACGACTGTAATTTCTTTTATTCACTCAATAATTAATTAAATTATTAATTAATTCTTTTGTTTATGTATGTTTTTATTTATTTATTTATTTTTTAAAATAAACTAGTTTTATGTAAATATTTGTAGTTTCTGCTGTCTGTCTAAAAGGTGGACACCTCTGGGGTGCCCTCTGCTATTAGCAGACATCACAGAGCAAGGCACTCACTTACCCTGGAAATCTTAAAGGTTGCTAAAGGCTGAGGACATTGTCTAAAGTCACGTGGATGTGGAAAGCAAGGGGAAACTACCGCATCAATATCCCAAGAAACTCATTATGGAAGCAAACCCCTCTTAATTGGTGGCAACCCTATTTCGGAACTTCGCTATGCAGATGACACAGTTTTCCTGTCGATAAATGTAAAGGGAATGGAAAATTTAATCATGTCTGTCCAAAAAAACACTGTAAAGATCAAAATCTTCTCTTGAATTTAACGAAAATGAAAATATGTCCGCAGACAAGGTATGTAGGTAAGTAGATAAGTTGTCCCCACCAGGACATCACACAAGCGATAAACACCCGGTGACACAAAGTGCTACTATGCGGATGAGGATCACCCGTGGATAGGTCACGGAAACCCCGTTCAGCCGTTAGACCACATTTAAGGCCCGTTTTAGGGCCCCCTGTGAGTGAATGTGAGCGGTAGATTACCTAGCAATATTTCAGGAAGAAAACATGGGCTTTGTAGGTTAAATGCTACAGATAGTTTCTCCTAATACCATGAAATAAAAAGAACATAAATAATGACATCCTAAAATATATAAACATCAAGGAAGATTGGCTGGTACACAGTGTCTTGCCTCGGAAACTGAAATATTTTGGTCATCTCAAACGCTATTGCGGATGGAAAACTCCTAGAAAAAGGCATCATGCCAGGAAAGACATGTAGGGGCAGTCCAACACGAAGATTGACACAGGATATGAGGAACACCTTGGGTAGGAAAGTTCACGAAGTGGGAGAGCTGGCGGGAGAATGAGTTCCTTTCAGATAGGTTATGATGAGAGCGACGATCTGCAAAGAACATACTACATGATGACGATAGTGTCATTTTAAATTACATTCATTACTACTTGAGAGCGGCGTCCGTGGCTTAGGCTTTGCGAGTCGGACTGGTGATTCCAACGTACCGCGATCGAAACCCACCGCTGGCTGAGTGGATTTTATCATGGTATGGGCCGACCTAGCCTAAAATGGGTACCAGGATGTATGACCTAGGGAAGAAAATACGGCCGGCGTAATGCTGACAACATTACCTACCTAGTGTCAATTGGTCTATACATATCTGAGGGCTCTTCCCAAATGCCCGATGCGCCTAAAGGCGTGGAAAGGGATCTGTACTTACTTACTACTTGAGGAAGGGACGGGGATGGGAATTTTTAATCTTTATTAATACTTTAAGGGCGTACCTGATTCTCGTTACTGCTTTGGTTGCTCACCTGATTCTCGTTACTGCTTTGGTTGCTCACCTGATTCTCGTTACTGCTTTGGTTGCTTACCTGATTCGTTTTTCTCTCCATCAGTAAACGGGCCATCAGCACAATATAGCTTGCTCCTTTCTCCATCCATAGTCATACAATGGCGGGCTATCAACGGTAGGCAGCAGAATAGAAAAGAACACATATCCCAAATTAGGAAGATGAGATTACAAAAAGTTTACAGTAGAACTCAAATTTTTGTCAACCCCAGTGTCCGTGTTTTTTTTTTTTTTTTTGTCTTCCAAATTTTTGCTTGATATCAGTCTGAAAAGACAATATTCCTTCCTTCTCCGACGTGGACGGCGAGGAAAATGATAGAAGGGATCTCACAAGACAAGAGCTACTCGAGCTTCATAAAGAATAGGACGCTGAAGCAATAAGAGAAATTTCATCCTACGAGT
>CAJHNH020001280.1:317500-332500 GCA_905116865.2 Candidula unifasciata | reverse complement strand
GACAAGGGTGCAGCGGCGAAAAAAATTTGAGAACCACTGCCCCATAACACACTCACATGCTATGGAAAAAAAAATCAGATCAAGGGTTATCTTCACCCTCCGAACTTCCGAACTTACCCTTCAAAAGCTTTAGCTGCATTTACTGCCACTAACTGCCCGTTGACCACCATTTTGATCTTCTGGGCTCCATAGTACCAGTACAAGTTGTGGAGTCCCACCATGAAGGCAAACAGAACCTGAAAAGTCATACCATGTAGCTTCAATGAAACAATTATTTCTTGAACCTATCCTTGAGAATTTACTCTAATCCGGGCGGTTTTTGCGTAAGCTCTTTGAGTCCTAATAAATTAGGTACCTGGTGCTCAAGTGTGTGATATATACAAGGTCTGACAAGTAAGTAATGAGATTAATTCCATAAAAATTTTAAAAAGCAACAATTGAAGATGTAACTGGTATTTTATTCAAAGTAAGCCCCTTGTGAATTGATACAGTGAGTAACACGATCTAACAAACATTGGACCGACCACTGTCATTCTTTTGTTGCTATGGCCTTTAAAGTCGATGTTACGGCCCTTTGGATGCCATCAATATCGTTAAAGAAGCGTCCTTTCAATGGTAACTTTAATTTTGGGAATAGAAAATAATCACATGGAGAGAAATCTGGGGAATAGGGTGGAAGGTTGAGAACACACACTTGTTTTGGGGCCAAACATTCCTGTTTTGATGATGTCTCGCGGGTATACTCAACCCGCTGATGTTTTTGGCCAACAGACGGTACAAACCTGCAAACATTTTTTTTTTTCTGGCCAAAATCTTGCACTTAATTTTTAAAGGGTCTCTCTCTCTGTTAACACAAGATTCATTGGCCATCATCTTGACAGTAAAAAAAAAAAAAAACGATCTTCTTGAATCCGTTCTTTGCCAGATCATAGATGAAGCTTGCCTCTTTGGATTCCATGCTTTGCTTCATAGATGGCACATATGTCTTGGCTGTAATAAAGTCAGTCTCATTACTTTACTCAATTGTCAGATCTTGTACATACACACACACACACACACACACACACACACACACGCGCGCGCGCAGGCAGTTGATTTTTTTTCAAAAATTCAAAAATGTGGACACACTGGCTGGTCTTTTATTTGACCCTGCCAAACATTGATCTTTTCTGCAGCAACAGCATTTTATATTTAAAACATGACCTGCTCATTTGACAATACAAATTAATTTAGCGGTCACGCAAAATACACTAAAAGTAAACAGGGAAGGAAAAAACACACACGCAATAGCACATACACACAAGCACACAGAGACAAAAACACTGACACACTCATATAAGCACAGGTACACAGACACAATCACACACACACACGCAAACACCCCTCTCCCTGTTATCCTCTCCTGCTTAGTATTTAAAAGCCTACTAAACTTACTATACACATTTACTGAATTAAGAATCGACACATTTGTTACATGCATAGGAGTTTCGTCTCTCGCAGGAAATGGCTGAGGTGTAGGTGCCTACTGTTCTCGTAGCCCACTGATTATAAACTCGTCGTTATCTTCCTCTCATACTCACACACCCCCCCCCCCCCTTTCTCTTCCGTTTTTTCTAGCCGATTCCACACCTAATTCCTCATACACTAATTTTTACACCTGTTATTTCATCTATCCTTGCGGCTTCTATCAGCATTCCTTCATAAATTCTGCGTTCGACATCAGTCATGCTACACACTGAGTCCCGTCTGGGTCAAAAATAGGATTGTGCGTTTAAGGTCGCCACGGGTCCCCCATAGCTTCTCTCGCAATGTGGATCCCCTGGGCCAGATCCAGTCTTTGCTGGGAGAGGTAAGGGCAGTACTGCAGTATGTGCTCAGGGGTCTGTCTTTCTGTTCCACAATCACAGGCAGCAGATTCTTTTATGCCTATCCTGTACAGGTGTGCTCGAAGACCACAGTGTCCAGTCCGAAGTCTAAAAATTGATGTTTGTTCTTTCCTGCTGAGTTTGTTTATGCTGTTACTTTCTGGTCTGTAATCTCTATCCTGCTTTCTCCACTCCCGCTTGAAAGACTGCTTTAGTGCTGTTTTGGTTTCCTTGTAGCTGTGTGGTGGATGAGGTTGTGAAAGATTACTCCCAGCTTTTGCCAACTCATCTGCTCTCTCATTTCCTTGAATACCACAGTGGGCTGTATCCACTGCAAGACCAGTTCTGCTTCCTTGGAGAGTAAGCTAATGTTGGTCCTTAGATCTGCAATTAGTTTGTCTTGTTTTTTGCTTGATAGTGCTTGGAGAACAGACAATGGATCACCAAGTATAACAATTTTGTGCCCTCTGTGTTCTTGAGTGATGAGCTGTTGGACTGCAGAAAGGAGGGCAGTTGCCTCAGCTCTGAAGTTAGTGCAGATGTCACCTGCTGGTAGAGAGAGAGTTTCTTCTCTACTGCTAGGGGGTTTAATGTATATTCCACAACCCCCCTTTCTGACTGCATCTATAGCAGAGCCGTCGTTGAAAACCTGAGCCCAAATGGTGTTTGGATAATTCTCATCAAGCATAGCAAGAGCCATGGTTCTCTGTTGTGTCTCCGTCTGGGCATCTTTTGAAGTGATCCCTGGTACCTTGAGAACTACATTTGCCTTCTCTGGCTTGCTTGTCCATGGTTCTGGCCTAAGTTTTTCGCACAGAGCTACATCTCTTTCAAGCAGATCTTGGTGCTGTCTGTACAGTTCTCTAGCAATGTGGTTGAGGCTCTGACGCTTCAGTCTGTTTTTTGTTCTCTCTTGAAATTTAAAATGCAGTGGGTGACTTTGAAGTCTTTTTAATTTCTCATACTGTAAAAGAGTTTTGTGTTGTCTTCTGAGTTCGAGGGGTTCAGTATCTGCTATCCTCTCTATCTCTCTCATGGGGGTGGATTTCATGGCTCAGAGAACAATCCTTAATCCCATATTCTGAACCTTGTCGTTTTCCCACTGTTGCTTTGGCTGCTGCAGCCCATGCAGTTGAGGCATATTCCATGACTGGCCTGACTGCTCCAGTATATACTTGTTTTAGGATTCTGGAGTTAGCTCGCCGTGTGGTACCCTTAATTTTTTCATCACTGCAAGCTTCTTGAATGCTAACCCCTGTACTGCTTCTACATGTGACTTCCAATTTAGTCGCGAATCAGGTGTAACGAAAGGTAGGAGTGTCAGTCTGTGGAATGAGCTGGTCTTTTATCCGAATTTCGATTTTTTCTTTTTTGGGGGAGAGAGAGAAAAGTGATGCTGTGCTTTTTGAATTATTTAGCTTTAGACCCCACTTTTCCGTCCAGGCTTCTACATTTTCCGCAGTTTTCTATAACAGACATGAGGCTGTGGTAGTGTATTCGGAGGCTGTTCAAACTGCAAAGTCATCAGCATGTAGGGTATTATAAACGTGCTGGTGGCAGGTTGCTGTGATCCTTCATAAATGATCTTCAGAATGTCTCATTTGTCCACTTTGCGTGTTCCTTTAACTTTTGTAGACAGAAAATCCACTCTTTCATGTCCTGGGACTCATGCATATCCCGGACAGTATATCAGTTTGAGCCCTTGTAACGTTGAGGTACTGATGCTTGGTATCCATTTATGCCACATTTGTCAGTTTTAAACTCCTGCATAGCCAACTAAGAATCAGTCACTGTAGTTGCTATAACGATGTAATCGCTATAAAAATTAACTATAAAATTACTATAAAGAAAAGATATGAAACAAATCTTACAAGAGTAAACAGAACCATAAACCTGGTGATATCCCCGATCATTCTGCCCAGCGAGATCTGCAGCGGCCCCAGGACCTCAAAAGCTGGCATCAGCTGGGTAGTCCGAGCAAAGCTGATCACGTTTGCTATAGCGAACAAGACATCCGATACAATCTCCGGATCATACTGGTCCCATTGAAAGCGGGCTGTTTGTTGGGAGACAAGAATACGATTTTAGTGGTCACATAAAAGGTTCGGCTCTGTGGCTTAGAGATGAGTGAACTAGTTTCACAATGCAATCATTGCTATGTACCAGAGTTCTGGCATGCGCTGTACGAGAGTCGCACTGTGCAGGAATGAAATCAAGAATCAACATCACTGCACTGTAAACATTCCCACACGTGCCCCGTACCCATCTTCAGTAGCCAACGAAAATTCGACATGCTAACAGTACAAGTTGGGAGTCGCCGAGTCGTTGACGCCCACCTGCGGATCGGAAGATCGTGGGTTCGCGTTCTGACGAAGCCGGACTTTCTTCCAAAATGACATTAACTCCCAGGTCGACCCAGCCTTGTGTAGGTACCAGGTCTGAGAAGTAAAGGAGCCCTGCATGATGCTGATCATATCAGCCACCAAGTGCCGATTGGTCTATAAAAATATAGGTCTAACCCAAGATTGCCAATATGTCTAAAGACGAGGAAAAGGAACCTTTACTTTGCTTACTTTTAATGGTACAAGTTGAAACCCGATTCAAAGTCCGCCACTGTTTCCCGCTCAGTGTCGAATATATTCTACTTACCCCTCGCTGAATTACTGAGGGAGTTGCGTGGTCTCGAGGCATGTTGTCCACTTTGAGTGCTAGAGGTTCCGGGTTCAATCCTCTAGTAAGAAATGGGATATTTTTTTTACGTGGACTTGGACTTCTAGTATTTCCTCTGGACTCTGGATAGTGAGAACGGACGCCCGTGTGCATTGTTGTGCACGTAAATTATCCCCTGGCAGTTGGAAATTGAAAAGAGTAGCCTAACGACGCTGCCCGGGCAAAGTTTGGAGTTAAAAATCTACCTAAAGTATTTTAGGATCCTCGCCGGTGCTACAGAGACTGCGCATTCTGCTGAGCTTCTTCGGACCCAGACTTGAGTTAGAAGAAGAACGGAGCAATTAGGGGTTACTACCCCTGTACTATGATGTTAATCCTTTGTTAAAACTTTGAACTTCAAAGCTGAATAACTATTTCACAGTATCGATTCTCTGTCTACGTCTTTTCTATCGCCCTGGCTATTTGATCCTAGACAGCCTTCGCCACTTCCGCTGCACGGCCGACTCTATTTATAGAAATAACTCCAGAAGGGCGTGATCCGCTGTATCATAAAGTAGCTCGCTGACCAGAAGGGCGGCAGCTGCTAAGCTACAGCTTGCTCGTTACCTCGCACATCTCAGTGTCCTGGATAGAGAATCCCTGATACGCTCTTGATCTTGGTTATTAAGTGATGCCTGCCACTCTGCGCACAGGATGCCTGTTTTAGTTTTCCCAAGACTTTTCTACAGCAGCCATGTCGAACTGAGGGTCATAAGGTCACGTTTTTTCGTCATGAGGGCTTTACACGACAACTAAATTAGAGATATTTAATTAAAATGGTAGCAGAATATTTGCTTAGTGTGGGCTCTGGTGCGTGGCCGGACGCCAGTTTGACATGCCATCTCCACAGGACGTTGCAGAATTGAGCTCAAACATTTTTTTTACAGTTCGTCATTTAACCAGGCAGTTTTACAGTCAGTAGTTTGCCACTGCTCATTGAAAGATTAATTCTCTATACTACTGTCTAAACGAATGCAAAGCGGACTCCTAAACTGGGTACCAGGATGAATGTCCTGTGAAAGTAAAGACGGCCGGTGTAATGCTGACCAATATTACCCACCCAGTGCTGATTGGTCTGTAAAAATATGGGTACTCTTTCCATATGCCTAATGCGCCCTAATGCATGAAAAATGATCTTTACTTTATTTCCCTTTAACCAGAAAGGACCACAGTTCTAAAGATCCACGTTCCTATTTCTCCTAAGTAATGTTTATTTTTCATTTTCATCTTCGCTTTGAATCAATTATAAATTTTACAATTACATTTACAACATTATTTTTTAACTCACATGCTTCCATGAAGTAATTCTTAGGTGAGTTTCTGGCATCCTTCATTTCAGCAAGAAAGACATCAAAGTATGTGCGGTTCTTTTGGTGTAACAGAGCATTAGCTCTATAAGTTCCATTGAAAGATCTATAAAACGAAAAGTGATACAACAGATACATCTTGATTTTAAGACCGGAAATAAAATTAAAAAAAAAAAGACTACATAAAGTTATGGACCTCATGTTTTGTTCATCAAAGAATTAAGTAAACTACTTATCTCTATCAGAATGCTAATAGGGGCTTTATTAATATCCTACCCCAAACGGGAAATCCACAGGTCATGGGGCAGTCTAATATTTCAGGGAGTGGTAAATAGGCTTCATGCAGTCGTTGGACCTAGGCTGCAGGAAGTCGTGGGACCTAGGCTGCACTCTGTCGTGAGATGTTGGTGGGTTGGAGTTAGGATCAGTTCTAGATGTTTTGGGGTCGTTAAAAGCATCACAAAGCCGGGAAACCCAGTCTTACCACCCTCTTAAATGTTGGACTTGCCAGTGACGTCATCTGGGGTATAATATTAATCAAGCACCTGCTAATACATATAATAGTTCTTTGGTTTGACCTCGTCCGTGTCTGCGGACGAATTACTGTCTTTATATATTGATCTAGTGCTTAGTTCATTTCGTTTCATCAATATGTGGCCCCAGTTGTTCCCTACCTTCGAAATCAGAAACTTCTTTTCAATCAGCTATACTTCTGGCCTTATGCCGAAACATCTAACTGGACGCAGGAATTCTGACTGCTCTTTGCTCTTCAGTCAACATCTTTAGTTCTTTCTCCAAATCACGCCGGTCCCTGACGAGGGCACGATTTTCCTCTAAATGAACTTGGCTCCCAGGTCGACCCATTCTTGAGTGGGTACCAGGTACAGTCATAAGAAGTAAAGGCTGCCGGTGTGATGCTGACCACATCACCCACCAAGTGCCGTTTGGTCTAATAAATATAGGTCAAGCCCTATATACCCAATACTGCTGAAAAGCGTGAGAAAAGGTCCATGACTTTACTTTATTGACATTAAAGCTTTAAAAAATTATAACATAATGCATATTTTGTGCACGTAAAAAGACATTCTTTGAAAATAACTTTCAGAGCAACAATTTTTATAAGACCCGGTCTTATTTTCGTTTATCATCAGTCGGCAGGTCCTTTACAGAACATCGCTCCCATCACGACACGCCTGAATATTTCCCCTTTTCCTGCTAATTCTCTAGCCCTATGTGCAGTCATCATCATCTTCCTATATCACATGCCGTGTGGCGTTGGTAATTATGACTATCATATCCACAACCTTATGTCTCGTGGACTTTTAATCAACTCTGATACAGATGAGCGTCCATGCCATGATATCAAACTGTCCAGCATCTGTTCTCCTAGTCGCCTCCCCTCCCCTCCAACTCTCCCACTGTCAAGATGCACTCAAGTTTTCTCCTTCTCCTGACATGAACAAAGAATACAGATTCCCTTTCTGATGTAGACAGTCAATTCTCTTCATGAATCAGTTTCTTACAAGACATCCTCATTACTCTTTTTATCTGTCCAGGGTATTCTCATCACCTGTCTATAAAACCACATCTCCGCAGCTTCCCAAAAAATGTTTCACTTATCTACCAACTGTCCATGATTCACTTCCATATATCAAGATAGGATTTATATAGTATTTAAGAATTCTCTTTCTCGTCTCGATTGACAAAGAAAGATTGCATAATATATTCTTCACTTTGTAAAAGGCTGCCATGTTCTATCACAGCCAATGCTATGGATCATGCCGATATTATGAATACTCTACAAGAAGTAAGACATTTGCGAGAACCAAGTGATGACTGTGAATCTGCAACCATGACCAGAATGCAAGAACAACATATTAAAAGGTGTATAGCCAGACAAGAGCAGTATGCAGAAAGCCAAAGAAGAATAAGAAATAAAGACAGAACTGGTGTCCTGAGCCGCTACACGCCGTGGGATTTACTAAGGAAAGAATCCGAGCACTTATGTACTGAAAGGTTTAATGTCCAATGAGGATAATCTATCGACTAACAAACTAATTAGCTGTTCGGTGTCACGAATTCCTCTTCGTAGAGGTCGGCCTCTGTCTTGTTTTCGGCTTCGGTTAGAGTTTCTGTATAATATATAATGTGGTAGTCTCCCCTTGATTTCCACACACAAATGTTTGTTTGTTTGTTTGTTTCAGTATCCAGAAGCCATGAGTTGTTAACTCTTAGGCTCTGTTTTATGGATATCGCAACCTTTCGGCCTTGATTCCATTGTAAATACCGTAAATCTGGGATATAATGTGGCTTTTCTGCCTACTCCCGGTGAGTGAACCCGGACCACAAGAGTTCGTCACCCGCTCACCGCGAAATCCGGTTTAGCCAACTACGCTAGAGAGCCGGGTCCACACAAAATGACTGGGCCTTATTTTCGTTAGCTTTCAAACAATGTCAGAAGCCGCCATTGTGTAGTGGCTAGACGCTCCCCTGTGGGTTCGGGTCCTAATTGAGCCGAACAGTTTTTGCAAAAATGACCTTGCCTTCCAGGTCAACATACCCTTGAATGGGTACCAGGTATAGTGAAGGGAAGTAAAGGCGACCGGCGTGATATTGACAACATCATCCACCGAGTACCGAATAGTAAATAAAATATAGATCTAGCCCTATGTGCTCAATATACATAAAGACGTGCAAACTGGATCTCTACTTAACTCACCCCAACCAATGTCAGCTTGTCATTTATTAATCTCGAAACCAGCAGTCAAATCAACTGTCTACGACTGAATGCATCTTTCTATACAAATCAATATGGTGCTGTCTCCATAATGAAGGTTGGCTGCAATAGATCTTTAACATGCTCTGTCTCTCTCCTTGTTTACACCCTTTCAGAAGACTGCTGTTTGTCCATATGTTGATGTTGTCCTCCCATTCGTATCGTTGTCTACCTCCTGCTCTCTTACCCTCGACCTTTCCATGCAGTATGATTTTTAAAAAAAAATCTTTACATATATTACAATTTACATAAGTGACAGAAACCAGCTCTCATCGCCGACTCACCTGTTGGCTTCTCTGACTTTAATTTCTGTGAAAAACCTGAGAACGTACGAGGAGAGATACATAGAGAGAACAGCAAAATCCATGGCGTTGTAATAGTCCATAATGTAAGACCTGGCACCCGAACTGTAGATCTGCTTGCATTCAATCCACAACAAACCTACAGCAGGCCAGACAAAAACACAATGGTAGTCAGTTGTTTAAAACAGCGAAATAAAGACAATTATTATTTTCATGATGTTTCTCCGGTCTGGCCCCATTATGTGGGGAAAGGGGGAGGGAGGGAATTTACCGTCTCCTCTCCCTCATTTCTGATCCAGATCATCTCCCATGCCATGATGGCCAGCTTTCCAGCATCGTCTCTCTTGGTCGACTTTTGCCTCCCTTTCTCTTTAATTTTGCACAGCGTCACCATGTACTGCAGTTTTCTTCTATTCATGTCATAACCTAAAAAAATGTAGACTGTCTCTTCTGATGTGGGCAGTCAGAGATCTTCGTGAGTCAGCCCCCCCCCCTCCCAAGACATCTTCTTTACTCTTTTTATCAGTCCAGGAGGTTCTGACTATTCGTCTGTAGAATCAAGCTTTCAGGCCTGCCGGTGAGCGAATTATTAAACTAACACGCATCTAATTACAAGTACCATTCTTCTCGACACTGAAATGTTTTTTTTTTTTTTTTTTGTAACCATCTAAGTGCTGACGACATCTACAACACATATCCTTTTGATGATCACAATATCACCCTTACTTAATGCTCTCAAGACTATGGTAGCAATGGACTTGGAACAAAGAATGCTGTTTACAACGATCCAGCATGTGATCGTGTCGGTGATAGATTATGGGCTTGAAATGCTTACCATATCAAAGAGTGATCTAATGAATCTTGAACGCGTACAGAATGAAGCCATGTAGGTAATTCTAGGATGTACAAGAGACACATCGGTTGTATGTATGCAATATATACTTGCACCGCCTACTATTGCAAACAGACTCAAAGTTCTGCAAGTAAAGTCATATCTCAGAGTAGCCGAAGACAAGAAGCACCTCTTGCATGAAGCCCTGGATAGATCTAAGGGTCACATACTGAAAAGAGTCTTGGATGGCGCAAGCTGAAGACACAATCAGACTTGTGTGCAGGCTTAATAAATGTGTGCGGGGTGAGGAGTGGGTCAAAGTGTCCGAAAATGTTTCAGACTTGTGCAGGGCTCTAATCACTTTGGGTCGTGAGCGCCAAACGTCTAGTTTGAGAATGGAGGTGGAGGCAGTCACTGCTACCTTTCGCTGGCTTGAGAATCAGCTGTACACACATGCTAAGATCGTAACTAACTCACAGAGCATGTTGAAAAAGGCGGAGACAGCTATGCTCCGTGCAGAGTGGCAAACATCTCTTCAGAGGTCCTGTGTTGTTAGTACTTACTTACTTTACTTTTTCCTTCCACGTATGCCGCTAAGCGTTGTGGGGAGATGCAAGTTCCTGTCATAAGCAAGGCGGGCAGCATCTGATGTTCTGAGGCCATGCTTTTGGCAGGTTTCGGAGACCCCGTCAATCCACCGTTTCCTTGGTCTTCCTCTTGCCTTATATCCTGAGCTTCTTTGGTTGAAAATTTGTGATGTTATTTGATCATTTTTCATCCTGGTTAGATGTCCAAACCATTTCATTCTTTGATGTTCTATGTAGTCTAAACATGGCGTAGTTTTGACAGTGTTTCTAATGTCTATATTCTTTATCCTGTCTAGTCTGGTCTTATTCGCTGCTTTTTCTTAGACATTTCATTTCACAGGCTTCTATTTTTCTTTCATGGGTCTTGTTGATTGTCCATGTTTGGCACTGGTAGCAGAGTGTTGGAATGAAGATGGTGTTTATCAATTGTCTTTTGGTCTTCATGGTTATATCTGGATGTTTAAGCAGAGGTGATAGTTTGTATGTGACAGCATTTGCTTTCTGTATTCTTGTTTCTATCTCTCTGTCCATTCTTCCATCCTCTGTAAATATACTGCCCAAGTATTTGAACTCTTTGGTTTGCTTGATTTTGGCACTTCCAACATTTATATTCAGTGGCCTGTGTGTTCTGCTGATCTTCATAACTTCTGTTTTTTCTGTACTGATTCTCATATTATGTTGTAAACAGCTGTTGTTGAGAGTAGTCAGATGTTCCTGTAGATCATATTCATTTTGATACAGTATGCTTTGATCATCAGCAAAAAGTAATTCGTTTATAGCATACACGTCTGGGTTTGCTTCTACAGTGATCTTATCCATGTATGTTATGAAAAGTAATGGTGACAGTACACATCCTTGTCTGACACCAGTTGTGACTTTGAACCATTCAGAAAGACCACTAGATGTTCTTACTGCACTTTCACTTTTTTCATAGAGGGCTCTGATGTTGTCTAATAATTGACCCTGCACTCCGTAATCGTCAAGAATTCTCCACAGCACATCTCTGTCTACACGGTCGAATGCCTTCTATGGAACTATGTTGTAAACAGCTGTTGTTGAGAGTAGTCAGATGTTCCTGTAGATCATATTCATTTTGATACAGTATGCTTTGATCATCAGCAAAAAGTAATTCGTTTATAGCATACACGTCTGGGTTTGCTTCTACAGTGATCTTATCCATGTATGTTATGAAAAGTAATGGTGACAGAACACATCCTTGTCTGACACCAGTTGTGACTTTGAACCATTCAGAAAGACCACTAGATGTTCTTACTGCACTTTCACTTTTTTCATAGAGGGCTCTGATGTTGTCTAATAATTGACCCTGCACTCCGTAATCGTCAAGAATTCTCCACAGCACATCTCTGTCTACACGGTCGAATGCCTTCTTTTGATCTACAAAGACCACGTTCAGCTCTTTATCGTATTCGAGTGTCTTTTCACAGGCTTGTCTTAGTGCAAATATGGCATCAGTGCAACCTCGCCCTTTCCTGAAACCGAATTGTGCTTTACTCAGTAGAGGTTCAACCTTTGCTCTTATCCTACCTTCTAAGATCTTTGCATACATTTTCCCCACATGACTTAGTAAAGATATTCCTCTATAAGTTCCACATTCTCTCTTGTTTCCTTTTTTCTTCCAGATAGGTACTACAAACTGATCTTTGCCAATCCACTGGTACCTTTCTCTCTGCCCATGCTCTATTGAAAATTCTCTCCAGCCAGGTGATCATAGTGTCCCCTCCAGCCTGGATGACTTCTGTTGTTATTCCGTCAATACCAGCTGCTTTGTGTCTTTTACTTGTTTTGATAACTTTCTCTACTTCATCCCGCAGGATATGTGGTTCTAGATGATCTGGAGCCCTTGAATGGAATTCTGCTGTTTCATGTACTCCCGACGGGTTCAAAAGTTCTTTAAAACATTCCTCCCATCTTTTTTTAATTTCTTTTTGGCTGAATAATGGTTTTCCATTTTTATCGTTTATGACTGATGTTGGATTGAAGCTTTCTTCTCTTAATCGCATCGCTTTCACACTCTTATAAAAGTCTCTTGGTGATTCTGTACATAGCTGTGTTAGGTGTTCACCATACTTTTTCCATGATTCCTCTTTGGATTTCTTTATTGTTCTCTTGGTGTCTCTTCGAGTTAGTCTGTACCTAATGTAATCCTTTTCGTCTTTTGCTTTTAACCATATTTGAAACATCTTCTTTTTATTTGACACTGCTTCTTTGACTTCTTCATTCCACCAAGCGGTACCCTTTTTCTTGCCTTTGCCCGTCTTTCTGGTACCACACTTGTCTTTTAATATCTTCGTGATGGTTGATTTATAATAATCCCATTCTTCTTCAATTCTTACTGGTTCCTTGGCAATATCTGCAAAAGCCTTTGTTATTTCTAGTTCAAATTCTTGTTTGATATTCTCTTCCTCTAATTTCTTAGTGTTGATGATTTCTTCACGTTTCTGTTTATGTAGACTGTTTCTACTTGAGTTGCATATGTTCATAACTACTGGGCGATGGTCTGAATCCAGTCCTGCATTTGGGACAGCTTTTGAGTCTCTTACCGTCCTCTTCTGCCGTTGTCTGACTAGTATAAAATCAATTTGTGACGCTTGATCTAAGTTGTTCCACTTGTACCACGTTTTAACCTGACTTTGGCGATGTTGGTAGAATGTGTTGGTAATGTAGAGATCTTGTTCAGCACACAAGTTTAACAGGTGTTCTCCATTTCTATTGCAATCTGTGGTTGTGTCGCTGAATGGGCCAAGGTATCTCTCCCATGGTGATCTTCTTTTACCTACCCTACAATTAAAATCTCCCATTACTATGATGTCCTCTTTCTCTTTAACATTATTGATGGTGTCCGTAAGTCTCTCGTAAAAGTCTTCTTTTTCTTCTTCCGTGTTGTTAGTATCCCTTGGATATTCTCTCCAGGTCAAGCTGGTGTGTTGGGAAATGAACAGGCAGATAAACTGGCCGGTTCTGCACCACTTGGTGGTGAACTGATGTATGACAAGCTGGGAGCGAGTGAACAGTGCGGAAGCGCAAATAGATCATTATGCTCTACGGAAAATGGCGCTGCGAGGAGATACCGGGGGATCTGGTCGACGCTCAACACTCAAGGGAAGGGCGAGACGGATATACAATCAGACAGATGGGGACGGAGTGCTTATGGGGGTGTCCAGAGTGCTATGATGTCGATTCTTGATTCAACATTCAACATTCAATATCACCCTTCTCATTACAACAGATACATTGCAAATCATAACTACCATACTTATCACAATAATCACAATGCAAATCAACAACCACGATTCTCATTACAACAATCAACCAATTGTAAATCCCAAATAATAACTTCTTATCGCACAAATCACACTGCAAATCACAACTACCACACATATCACATCAATCATCACACAGCAAATTACAACTACCGCACAACAATTCTCTTGCAAACTACAACTACCACATAACAATTACATGGAAAATCACAACTACCACACTTCTTAGCACAATGATCACATTGTTGACCCGCCTAGGTCTTACCTAACACCCAGAAGACAATACAAATTTGCACATTTGTGACGAGTGGAGATGCTGGCCGCAACGTCTCCTTCAACAGACTTTGAATCTTCTCCTCGTACGTTAAATGATTGTAGCGAGGGTGATTCATATCATCTGCAATGGGAACATATACAATGTTAGGACCAACATTGCGGGTGGCCTGTTACCCTCATAATAGTGCATACTTTTACGGGTGCAATGCCAACTTTCGTAATTGACCGTTGGCGACAGTAGTGAGCGGAAATTATGGGACCATTAGTGTCGGCACATCTGACAGCTGTTTTATTCGTTTTTAGTTTGCGTGCGCAAGCTTCAAGATTTTGTTGAGACTAACACATTTATTTAGCATGTGACAGTGGCGGACATTTTGTTTGATTTCCACTGGTCCAAGAACGGGACAGTAATAGGGCAAACCCTCTGAAGCTTGCTAGAACTTCCACTTATGATCGGGCTTGTCCATGTTTGAATCCAGCTGTGTTCGGTATTGTCTGACAGTTAGAGTGGGAGATTTTGTCCGTGTTTGAACCCAGATGGGGTCGTTAATTGTATGTTCTGATAAATAAATGAGTACTTTTTCCATAGTATTGTGAGTATTTATAGTTCTGGCATGATTCATAGTGTTTCCTCTTTCATGATATTGCCATTCAGAGAGTCTCTTAAAGTCTTACAACGTTATCAAGATTTATAAATCCTAATTAATGGTATCACTATTGGGATTTTCCCTTAAATATTGATGACGATATTGAGTGATGATATGCACCTGTGTTAGTACTATACCATGGCACGTTTCTGACAGATAATTTTTTTTTGTCCTTCCATATTAGAATCCGACGTGTTGTCAGTTTTCATCATTGTTTCAAAGTGCGTTATTGTTAGTTGTTATATATATATATATATATATATATATATATATATATATATATATATATATATATATATATATATATATATATATATATATATATATATATATATATATATATATATATATATATATATATATATATATATATATATGTCATTATTGTTATACATTGCTAATATAGGAATGGAAATGA
>CAJHNH020001280.1:240000-312500 GCA_905116865.2 Candidula unifasciata | reverse complement strand
GTACGAATTCTATGAGTTTTATGGTCAACATCTCGTGCGTCATTCTTACGCCAAAAGGGAACTTCCTAATGCACATTTTACGCCGAGTGGACCTGGCCAATGGATGACGTGGGTTACTTTTACGATGGTCTCCCCATTCGCACACCACCAGTTGCAGGTCAACTCCACTGATAAGTTGGTTGGACTAGTCTGCCGTTGTTGAGGCTGTGGGTGTCGCAGTCTGTTGTTGTCTGGTATTTACGTTTTCATTTCCAAGAAAGAGGCGGCCTGTGACATAGGTTTTGTCACTTTCTGGAGAGAGGGGGGAAAGGGGGGGGGGGGGTGTTAGACCCAGTATCTAAATGTTTTAGAAGTGTTAAAAGCTCTGGCATGGTGAAACATACAACACGCGGTATAAGCGCGGGTGCGGAATATCCCCGCGACCTTGTGTGAAAGTCGGATCTCTCGAGACCGACCCATCAGAAGTGAGGTGGTCAGTAGGTCGTCCAATCAAAAGAGAGCTAGCTAATGTGTAGCGATATGTAAATTGGGAGACCAGCGTAAAATTTACCCTTCCTAATGCACATTTTACACCGAGTCGACTTGGCCAATGGATGAAGTGCTCACTCACCTTTTTCTCCATGTACCGAATGGCCATTTTTAATCTGGCCAGCGGATCCCGGTCCGTGCCCTCGTCGCTCTCGCTCAGCACGGCCTCCACCTCCTGGGTACCTCGGCACAGATCCATCAGCTCGCACGCAAAATTCATGCACTGCTCTACCATGTTCAGGTACTCGCTCTGTTGACAACACACAAGGCAGGACGGATCAATAAGTTGTTGCACATAGACTGTAGAGGTGAGGCAGTGAGGTGAGAGTGATTGAGTAGAGACAATAGAAGTGAGGCAGTGGGGTGTGGGGGATTAGGTAGACAGACAGTAGAGGTGAGGCAGTGGGGTGTGGGGGATTGGGTAGACAGACAGTAGAGGTGAGACAGTGGGGTGTGGGGGATTGGATAGACAGTATAGGTGAGGCAGTGGGGTGTAATATATTGGGTAGATAGACAGTAGGGGTGAGGCAGTGGGGTGTAATAGACTCGGTAGATAGACAGTAGAGGTGAGGCAGTGGGGTATAATAGACTGGGTAGGTAGACAGTAGAGGTGAGGCAGTGGGGTGTGGGGGAATTGGCTAGACAGACAGTAGAAGTGAGGCAGTAGGGTGTGGGGGATTGGGTAGACAGACAGTAGAGGTGAGGCAGTGGGGTGTGGGGGATTGGGTAGACAGATAGTAGAGGTGAGGCAGTGGGGTGTGGGGGATTAGATAGACAATAGAGGTGAGGCAGTGTGGTGTGTGGGATTGGATAGACAGTAGAGGTGAGGCAGTGTGGTGTGAGGGATTGGATAGACAGTAGAGGTGAGGCAGTGTGGTGTGAGGGATTGGATAGACAGTAGAGGTGAGGCAGTGTGGTGTGAGGGATTGGATAGACAGTAGAGGTGAGGCAGTGTGATGTGGCGGATTGGATAGTCAGGCAGCTGATGCAGGTAAAGAAAATAGTATTTACAGTGAATGATAACAACTACACTGTAATTTTTTATTTTAAATAAAGAAGTAGAATTTGAATACCCTCATTATAAGACAGACCAGATTCTTTATGTCTGTCTTTAAAAGGGAAACACAAAGTAAGTAAGTAAGGGATTCTGTCTACCCCAGTTGCCTGTCAGGAATATGATCTTATACATTTTGTTTTCCATTAATAAAGTTAAGTACATTCAGAAAAAAAACAAAAACAAAAAAATGCCCGAGGAAAATGTTGAACATAAAATTAGGTGAATTCAAGCGGGGTAAAGGCATGAGAGAAATATTAGGGCAACTACTTGTTAGTTTAGTTGCATATCCTTTACAGGACATCGCAAACCAACCCCAGTATTTTTTTTTTTTTTTTTTTTTTGCTGCTGTGGTTTTTCTAGGCAAATGTGCGTCCAGTAGTTTGTCATTGCTTTCTAGATAGTTGGTGTTTCGATAGCACTGTCGAAACCAAAGCAAGGCAGATCCGGCAGTTGGGATCGAACCTGGCACGCCGGCATCACTCAGCGCGTACGCAACGCCATAGCCACGGACGCCGACAACTACTGGTAACAGCTGTTAAAAAATAAAAAAAAATTGCGCTATACTAGACACATCCTGAACACAAACTACAATCACCAATCAGGTACTAAAATAAAAAAAATTGCGCTATACTAGACACATCCTGAACACAAACTACAATCATCAATCAGGTACTAAAATAAAAAAAATTGCTCTATACTACACACATCCTGAACACGAACTACAATCATCAATCAGGTACTAACATAAAAAATAAAGAAACTTGGAAGCGAGGACACTCACACACTAAAAAGCCTAAAACGAGCTTTGATGAAAAAGGCCGAACTACTGCATTGGATTTCATCCATTTTATCGAGTAGAACGGAATTGAGGAATAGACTGTGAGCCCGATGTGCCCTATAATAGCATAAGAGAACAAGGATTTGGATATTTTAGTAGATCAATCTGCACTCGGTGGGTGATGTGGTCAAGGTCAGATCGGTCGCCTTTACTTCCCACCACATTGGCTGGTGGCCATTTTAGGCTGTATCGACCAGAGAACGAGGGTCATTTCTTTTCAAAATGTTCGGCGAGTACTAAGAAGTAAGTTGAAGTACGTTGTGACAAGAAACCTTGACGGAAGTAAACTCCACCAGTCAAGGCGAAAAGCTATCAAATTTTCTTTATTGTTGCAATCCGATTGACGACCCAGATACTGACCTCAATATCCATAAGATGTACACTAAAACGTCATATCAAACATTATTGCATGCATCTTCTAGCTCAGGGGTTCTCAAACTGGGTGCCCTGACACCCAGGGGTGCCGCGAGCATATGCCATGAGTGCCGCAGCAATAATCAAGAATTTTATCTAAATCTACTTGATATCAGCGAAGACAGCAGTTTGAATTAGAAATACCACGAAGGAAGCCAAAAAGAGTTCTGCGTGCATGTGCATTTAGAAAACAATGCTTTTGGCAATGCTGCAGTCCATTCTCAACGTAAGGTAAGGTCGTTGCGTATCCTTTACAGGACGTTGCAGAACCAGCCCCAACAGCCCCTGGCTGTTGTGTGGTTTCTCTAGGAAAATTTACGTCCAGTAGTTTGCCATTGCTTGCTGGACGGTCGGTTTTCTTGATACCACTGTCGAAACCAACGCAAGACGCATCGCCCGCAGCTGGGATCGAACCTGGCATCCCGGCATTACGAAGTGTTCGCATCGACTTAGCCACAGAGCCGACATTCTCAACGTACACTTTCATAAAAGTACATACACAGGAGCAACCCTTAAGTGATCTGAGAGTACAGTTAATTTAACTTCCCATAAACATAAAGGAAATTATAAAATATGCATCGAAACAGTTTCATTTATCATATGAAAGATAAATGAACATTAAATATGCAGTTTGTTTTTTAAAAGCATTTAAACTGTCCTAATGGTGGGTGTTTTTGCTTGACAAGGGTGCCCCGGCGAAAACAGTTGGAGAACCTCTGTTCTAGCTAGATACAATGTCATCAGCACTGTGTCGTGCTTGTTCTAAAAACTCTATTAACATCATAAGCTGAATCGGTGTATTTTCCTAAATGATCGGTAACTCCCTAAACCTCTCAGTCAATTTTGTGTGAGGTATTCCTGTAATTTGCCCACCCATGTCCTTGGCATGATCTTACCAAGTGTATTTTGTAAACGTAATAATCCTATGACTATTTAGCTGGATCATCATCATCATCCTTTGTGTGTCATTAGACGTCACACAGCGTTCGTAATCGATTCCTCATTCCGCTCTATTGCGTGCAGCAGTCTCGATTACTAACATGGAGTTCAGCACATAGTTTTTGTGTGTGTGCTTTTCTTGATATTGTTCTTCATAATATTTCCCTATTTCCCTTGGACGACCTCATTATTCTCAGACAGTTTGATTTCTATCTCAGTGTCTGTTTTGTAATTCTTTTATTATTTCGTTTTAGAGTGAGGACCCTTTGGAAGCGAGTGAAAAGTGCAGAGGCGCAGATAGAACATTGCGGTCTGAAGAGAATGGCGCTGCTAGGAGTTACCAGGGGATCTGGCCGACGCTCAACACCCAGGGAAAGGATGAGACGGATATACAATCAGACGATTACTAGTACCATCGGAATTGGAACTCTTTGCATGCTGCTGAAGATGGCGACTAAGCACTTATGGGAGTGTCCCGAGTGTTGTTATGTCGATTCTTAATTCAGTATTCACCATTTAACTACATTCGTTTCAGGGTGTGCCGATATGTCTCCACCTTGTTTGTCTTACTGAGCTTGCCATGATCTTCATTTGACTTACATATTAATAAGGATAACTATACAGCCACTCCATTGAACTGCCGCTGTTTCAATGCTGAAGTTGAACCTGGAGATCATTTTTTCCTTAGTTCTTCATAGCCAAGACTTTTCACATGACTATATCTAACTCCAACTGATCCGGTTGCACTATCTTTTTGTTTTCTTTTGCATATGCTTTATATATCTATTTACGATGTTCTCATTAAGTTTTGTCCCTGATTCTCATAGCAAAATCATCAACAACCGCCCTCTTGACGAATCTTCCATTCTGGTCTGTCAGCTCTACAGATGTCTTCAGCAACTCTTCCCTTTTGTCTTCCCACTGTCAACTGGTAAGATCTGGCCGTTTTCACAGATCAGGGTACCAGTTATATATATGGTGGCCATTTTGTCACAGCTCTCAGTGATGAAACCCGGGGCGGCCCGCACTTTCTTCCTACGCTACTGCCTAGAACCAGATGGAACTCGATCAAAACTGATTTATGTGTTTGTGAATGACCGCGCAGTTACTGACAGGTGCTCACTCACTTTCGCCTATCTAGAATATGAGTTGATAACCATAAATATTAGAGTGGTTTCTACCTAGGTTTGCAGAGAGGTTACAAGCCTGGGTTTTCCATACTGGAGATCGAGATTCTAATCATCAGCAAGATGATAGCAAATATTCTTCTTTTTCTTTTTGTTCTTTGTTGTTGTTGTTGTTGTTGTTGTTTTTGTTGTTGTTGTTGTTGTTGTTGTTGTTGTTGTTGTTGTTGTTGTTGTTGTTGTTATTCTTCTTCTTCTTCTTCTTCTTCTTCTTCTTCTTCTTCTTCTTCTTCTTCTTCTTCTTCTTCTTCTTCTTCTTCTTCTTCTTCTTCTTCTTCTTCTTCTTCTTCTTCTTCTTCTTCTTCTTCTTCTTCTTCTTCTTCTTCTTCTTCTTCTCTTCTTCTTCTTCTTCTTCTTCTCTTCTTCTTCTTCTTCTTCTTCTTCTTCTTCTTCTTCTTCTTCTTCTTCTTCTTCTTCTTCTTCTTCTTCTTCTTCTTCTTCTTCTTCTTCTTCTTCTTCTTCTTCTTCTTCTTCTTCTTCTTCTTCTTCTTCTTCTTCTTTTTATTTTTATTTTTATTCTTCTTCTTCTTCTACTGCTTCTGCTGCTGCTACTACTACTACTACTACTACTACTACTACTACTACTACTACTACTACTACTACTACTACTACTACTACTACTACTACTACTACTACTACTACTACTACTACTACTACTACTACTACTACTACTACTACCACTACTACTACTACTACTACTACTACTACTACTACTACTACTACTACTACTACTACCACTACTACTACTACTACTACTACTACTACTACTACTACTACTACTACTACTACTACTACTACTACTACTACTACTACTACCTCTTCTTCTTCTTCTTTGTTCTTCCGAGAGATGTAATTACTTTGTACCTTGCCCCTTTTACATCATAGCTGCGATATTTGCGATTTTCAGCCAAAAGAGCCGACATCATTCAACAATTGTTCACCCGGTTAGTCTGTCCAGGATTGCATTCTGAATTTGAGGTTTTTGTTTAAAAAAATATTTTCTCTCTCTTATTCTATTTGTGCATAATCTCAGAGATTGGATAAAAGTGTTCTCAGACAATAAAATAAAAAACAGTGATTTACGGAATCATTTGCCCGCTCTCTAGCGTAGTTGGCTAAACCGGATTGCGTGGTGACAGGGTGACGAACTCCTTGTGGTCCGGGTTTACGCCCGGGGGTAGGCAGAAAAGCCACATTTCTCCCAGATTTACGGTATTTACAATGGAATCAAGGCCGAAAGGTTGCGATATTGATAATACCGAGCCTAAGGGTTAACAACTCATGGTTTCTGGATACTTCTGGATGCTAAAACAAACAAACTTCGGCTGTCATCGTTGGCAGGCGACGAACAGGTTACCCTTGCTTTTCTGGAGCCACACCGCATTTGGGGCCCACCGCAAAATATGAAGAAGTCTGAAACCACGAGTCGTAGAATGCACTTTCTCGTGGGACTTAGCCTAAGTGTATGGGGTAGGGGGGGGGGTGGTTAGGGCCAGTTGTACATGTTAGGGGTCGTTAAAACCGCTCACCTTCTGTATTATACAGCATGCTTGGTGGCCGGTAAGACTGTCGACACAATATAACCTCGCATCAACCTAACCCCTCTGCTACTTAGAATTACGCCTCTCAAAGGTTAGGACAAATGAATGAACGTCTAATCACAGTGTCCTGGTCCCGACTTCCTTACTCATCACAGTGTGCTGGATCCGAGTTCGTTACTGGAACCCAAAGTCTGACACACCAAATTCAAATAGATCTTGCAGACACTCCCACAGAATAAAACATATGATTAAACGCTACACCGCACAAACACACGTCCTAAATATTTCACTGACTGAAGGCTACTGACTCAGACTACTGCGGGATTAATCTACTAGTGGTCACTCTCAATGGGGGCTGGCCATACCTGTGGAATCCGTATATCTTACTCAACACCGCTTCCACTCTTTCAGTGGCCTAGGTATCCACATTCACTTCTCACGAAGGCCCCCTCATATGACTAATAATAATGTGTACTTTCACACCCTCTGACCTCTGGCATAATTGCCCAGTTAGCACATAACGACAGTGGATTAAGCACATGAACACAGAATAAGAAACAGTTTAGCAAAAAAGGAACAAGGGATAGGAGAAGAACAAGAAGACGATCTCGTAGACATGGACTATGGGAGAACAATTCTGATAGTTTAAGGTACAAAACCACTCAGCTGAGAAAATTGGAAGGCTCCACATGCCTATTGTACCCATGGGGCTGCGTAATCTCGAGGCATGGGTCCGCCTCGAGTGCTGGAGGTCCCGGGTTCAAGCCCCAGAGATGGCTAAGATTTTTTCACGTGGACTTTTTTTCACGTGGACTTCTAGTAATTTCTCCTGGTCTCTGGGTAGTAAGATGGGTTGCCAGTATGGATTGTTGCGCACGTAAAAAAAAAATCCCTTAGCAGTTGGAAATATAAATATTAAAAAAGAAGTAGCCTAACGGCGCTGCCCGGGCAAAATTTGGAGTTACCATTCTACCCAAAGTATTTCAGGATCCTAGCCGATGCTACGGAGTTCGTGCACTGTGCTGGGATTCTTAGGACACAGGCCTGAGTCAGAAGTAGCACGTAGCAGTTACTGGTTGCTACCCTTGTACCATAATGTTGATCCGTCGTCTAAACTCTAAACTCTTTGTAAACCATGCTGGAAAAAAAAGCGATTCAGTGCTACAAAGTGTTATATTACGCTATGAAGAGGCACGGAACCCACATCCCATGGCTCTGGCGAGGATGACTAGCACAACCAGCCCACGTTAAGAACAGTCTTCTACAAATGGAGCATGGTGTTTCAGGAGCATTGCCATCATAAGTATTTAGTGGATTTCCTATCAGATGTTCAGCTTTCATCCTTGCTACAGTCATTGCTTCCTTTGTTTTCCCTTCTCTCCCTGGTTTTCCCGCTCCACGCAATACGGTCCATGGCATATTATTTCCACCAATCTACCTCAGTACCTGTATCGTTCGTGTCTCACTTACACAAACCTTGATATCGCAGCAGAGGCCGATCTGACATCGTCTACCCATCTGAATTCACACTAAAAATGTCCTAAGGGACTCTGACATCCTCATTCACCAGGTGTGACCAAGCCACCTGAGCGTTCGTTTCGTTGCCATTCTGTTGCTTTCCTCGAAAAAAAATACATTAAAATCGTTACATTTAACCAGCATCCCCGAAGGTGGAGCTTTGGGTTATAATTGTGGCTAGGTTATGTGCGCCATAGAAAACGACCTTGAGAGATTTAGCATTATATGTAAACTGTTACAAAATACAATACTAATAGCAAAACTAGATAACAGCAACAAGAAAGCAAAACCAGCTGTAACATTTTCGTGACGTTAGTTATCTGAATTAGATGATAACAGAATTCGAAACTTCAGTACTATTACCTGAATTAGATGAAAATATAACAGAAGATTTATTGGGTAAAACAGTTAGCAACTGCAATACTGCCAGAACTAAAATCAAACTGTGATCCTGGTAAGATTCCAAAATGAAAGCTATCCCTAAAATACATCTAATTGTGGGAGGGAGAAGGTAAGAACAATATCATAAATAACAGTTGTACTTCCCATTAAACGTGATCTCTTTACGAACCACAAAAAAATGGAATAACATCATGGAATAAGGTAGCCATTTCCTGTAATGATAGTTCAAAAGATGTCCATGAAAATAACACGAAATCGATGCTAACGAAGAGCGGTAAATAATGAATGCTATCATTGTCTCTGACACTCTTAAACCTTCTCTCGCGTTTTAACCCCTTTAAATTATGTGAGAACGATTTATCTATTAACTGCTCAATCTGGTCAGTGCGATTTGATTGTTTCTCTCTGTCCTGGTTGCTGCAGCATGAGACAGACACTGATATCACCCTTTGCCGGATTGTTTCTCTAATATTCCCTGAAATCTGATGGCCAAAAAATCAACCGCTGGTTCATTACTTTGCGGGTAGAATGCCGTAGCTGTATTTTGGCATAACAACTTGGTGACATGTCAGGTCGCTGTACTGGCAGCCTCATCTTTCGTAACTGTTATTCATCACTTTTGTCGCCCACTCGTTGTAATGAATGTGTCAGGCTGTAATGAAATCCCGTCTCCTGTTAATATGATTGCCTACTGTGTAATTTGGAAGCCCAGATACTGAAGTGGCTTGAACGCTGAGATAGCAAAGTGGCTTGAACTCTTGCGTTGAGGCCAAATCGTTACAGGAATGAACCTCAGCGAGGCAGAAATAATATAGTCCTAACATAGTACCACTCGAATGAAATCATTTCCTGCACGTTCAAGTAGAAAGGAAGTAAGCAAAAATATTTTACAATGTAGGGATTCTAACCTCACACACAACCCTCATTCTCTCTCAGCCGGTCTTAGGACCGGTAATGGTGGAGATTGACATAAGGGGGTAGTCTGGTCAGAAATGTAAAAAAAATGGGTACTGTTTTGTTTTTGATGAATAACCAACTAAAAATTAAAATATCTTCTTGAAATTTGGTGAGCTTATGCTTGATACATGACAATTCACTAATGTGCCATTTTTTTTTTTTTTTTTTTTTTTTTTTTTTTTTTTTTTTTTTTTTTTTTTTTTTTTTTTTTTTTTTTTTTTTGCAAACTTGTTTAAACGTGCCAAATTATTATTAAATTGAAAAAAAAAATGAAAGAGTAAAAAAAAAAAAATTGATGTTAGTCTTATACAGATATTTTCTAAACTAACCTAACAGGAGTCCTGAATTTTGGAGTCAGAGTAGTTCACTGCTACAGTTAGATTCCCTACCTCTAGTTTGTTTGTACTAGCAATAGTTTTGAAGTTATGAAGTTGTAAAATTTGGGCTAAAATGACTAGCAAATTATGAAATTAAAATACTCATAATTCAATTTGCATCAAATATTTCTCAAAGCTGGTGATAGGGATCATAGCTGTTATTGTTTTAAAGCTGTGTACCAAAGTTGAATAATTTATCTCCAATAGTTTAGAAAAAAACACCAAAAAGTTAGTCACACCCCCTAAATTTTGGCAAAGTTTTCGGACAGTTTTGAGAGAGAAAAATGGTACTTACTCGGCTTAAATGAGCTAATGTCCTCCAGGTAAGTATGGTAATCCTTCCTGGTGGGCCTGCTTCTCATCCCTAGTAAGTCTACTCCGCCTCCTAGCTATTCTGGCTGCATGTGATGCTGCTTTGGCTCGCCGTTGAGCATTTTTTATTCGTCGCATATCCTTATGCAGAAAAGAGTCTTTACAAAACTGTCCAACCATGAGCTGCAGTCCCCTCATAATATCCAAGAATGTCTTAGCACCATCATTGAATACACTCACTGCTATTAAAACAGCTGTTTTCACTGTAGTCAGTCCATGAGCTTTTTTTTAGGGCAATATTTCCAGATGAGGCTGTTAGCACTTTCATTTGCGTTCTGTGTATTACCTTCTAAACACTTGCGTAAAAGATCTCGATGTGCAAGATCCCTAAAGATGGATTTTATGGTATCCATAACTGCTGTGGGCAAGCTAGATTTATGTTTGTAAGAATCTAACTTGTTTTCTGATTCAGCCTTCTTATAAGGACACACAGGTAAGCACATACTGTGTTGAGAATTTCCATCAATTGAAAGTCTGTGAAAATAGACTGCCCACATATGTTGTCTCATCTCAGCAAGATTGTTTTTATTTCTACGAATTGCATTCCCATACATTGTTTGAATCTGATCAATTTGTTTATCTGTAAGCCTTCCTTTTCCATCTAAGCCTTTTCCGTCTTCTAACTTTCTTCCTTTCATGCTTTATTTTAAGTTGCGGTGCCCATTCTTTTTTGTACGTGTCCCACACATTCTATTTTATCAATCGGTATGTCTCCATATGGTTTGGAATTAACTACTGCTTTGTATGTGTTTGTATCTCTATCGCCTATAAACCTGGTATACCTAAGATTATAATTTGTCACAGACCTTGCAAAAATATCTTTGATTATTTCTGCCTCCATCGATCCCGAAGAACCCTTATGTGTGAGTGTACATATGTCCTTGTGCTCTGTAGCCCATCTAATATACCTCGTCGTACTTTTATCTGTTCTTTTCCAAACGTCACAAGACTTGCATTGCTTACATCTTGTCCCTGTATCAAGTATTTTGCCTGTTTGACAACCAATAGTTGTGGCAACTCCTATCACTGATGAGTGTCCTGGGGTCATCCAAGTCCCATCTGATGACACATCAATATGACGGATGTCATTCATCTGTTCCTTATTTTCTAAACATTCAGCTAAAGAAAATTTATTCATGGCTGCATTTCTCATAGATGTACTCATTACCTCTGTTGCTGCAGTCTCTATTTTCTTATTAATAAGACTATATGTGCTTTTGCTGACAGGTGGTGGTAAATCCAGAACTCCGCAAAATGTCTGCAATTCAGATCTGTCGCAGCCAATAGTTTGCATTGCAAAAACAGCGCGCTGATTTATACCACTCACTGTCCTTTTACCTACAATGATTTGTTCGCATGTAGGGAAAGCCTTTTGTCCAGAACATCTTTCATTGTTGCAGTGAAATGCAAGTTTACTTTCTAAACCTTGCCTCTGAATTTCAACTAATCTGACACTTTCATGACAACTTGCACACACTAATTGTGATGAAATATTCTCACACAAAATGTACATATCAATAATTCTGTTACCACTAGGAACAAGTTCAGATAAATGACCATTTTCACTTTCAGTGTCGCTATTAAAGTCACCAGAACACTCTTGTTTATCCTCTAGATCTTCATTCATAATGCTGTCCATAAACAGTTTATTTTCTGATGTAGTGGGCGTGGCACTAAGAGATTCTGAAATCAGATTATTTTCTTTGTCTTCAGAAACTCGGCAAGCGTCAGCTGGTGAAACACGAGGCTGCAATTCAATGTCTACCACCAGTTTATGTTGCTTTGAAGCAGAAGTAAACTGATTTCCTCTAAATTTCCTTTTCTTTGCAACTTTACTCCTCTGCTTTGGAAATGATGGCATAATTCTAAACTAAGTATTGACACAAATAACTCGATAATACCTCACAAATTATAAAATTTCCAGCTTCTGTCAACGGAAATGCTTTAACGGAAGTAAAGGGAGAAATCCTTATTATAAGACACAAGAAAAGGGGAGTGATTCATTGTTTTGGATTGAAAAGAACCATATAAAGAAAAAAAAAATTTTTATAGACATTTTTGTCAAAATTGTCTCCTTGAGCTACCCACACACACCCATTTGTAATCAAATTATGTCAGGTTCTATTGATCGGATTTTAAAGTTGTAAACTGCTCATGAAAATAGACATATTTACCTACATGGTTAGTGGCATAAAATATGTTAAAGCAAAAATATGATATTTTTCAAATTTCCTATCAGACTACCCCCTGTCAGAACGAAAGTTAAATGAATTTGAAAAAAAAAGAAATTCCTGAGAAAAATGTTGAACTTCAATAAAGGTGAAGAAATGAACGAAATGTCTGGACAAAAACTGGTAACTACAGTTATGAGACACAGAAAATGACGCAATAGTAGACATATCTTTAGAAGGAAAAAAACGAGCCTAGAATTACCAAGCAGGCACTGACATTGGAAATACACGGATTGAGAAAGCAAAAACGTCAAAAACAAACTGTTAAACGAATGTTGATGAGAGAGGCCAAAGGCGCTGGACTGAATACATTTTGTGATATCACGTAGCTGCCGGTATTTATGACCCCTCAGATCTTCCACCTATTCGTTGCTTGGGTTTATAACTTACTATTTGTGTCCTTATCTTCACTAGGTTCCTTATATCGTACTTTCTGATGTTGCCTTTTTGGGATGCATCGTAGACACTCCATTGCTACTGTTCAAGTTTTATTTTTGCCTTCTCTTGTGTAACATCCACGTTTGGCACTAGTAGTGAAATGTCGGTAAAAGTACAATAGAGCGGAATTGAAGGATAGATTGCTAGCTCTATGTGACACAAAATGGCACAGCGTGATAAAGATAATTTAATACCAGGACGTTTTTTGGGGAAACTGGCCGCCTGCAAGCCTCAAACATCGTGTGATGAATGGCTTCTCCTGCCCCTGCTTCTACTTCCTCTCCCTTTTCCTCCTCCTTGTTCTGCACTCTAAGTTCTGGAACAAGACCAAAGTCCAGAAGTGGACAAACAACTAGAAAATTACGCTGGAATTTACAACGCAAAGAAGAAGAAGAAGCAGACTAAATTGCTAATATATTCCGTAGTAATATTTTTTAAGCAAAAAAAAAAATGCTATGCTGATTTTTAAATTATCGTTCTTGCCTACAGGGCAGGAAATTAAAGCCACTGGCTAGTCTTATTTAGATGAAGGATTTCTAGTAAATTTTTTTTTAGGAATAAGCCACGTTTGAAAATTGATTCGCTGTACACATACGAATTTCAGGCAACACCTCCACTCCCCCTTTTCTTTCCCTTGACACACAGACACATATATACACAACCACACACAAGTAATCGTTTAATGAATTCTAGCTGAGTTGGTTTTGATGTTTCTAATGCGTCTTAGGGGATGCACATTTTTACTTTTAGCACGTCTGAACATTAGGATTGCATAAAATGCTTTGACGCAGCAGTGAAAAAGACCAGTTCAAGAAAGAGGTTTCATTGTAACAGACTGACAAAGCTTGGTTCAGGAAATTGAAACTTGCGTCCTACGCATAGAGTGGCGTGCATCATTTGATAAGACTCAGATCAGTAGCATATCATGGACTTTCTATCCAGGACGTTTGAGTGTGCGGGGTTATGCGCAGACTGACAGATTGGTTGCTGCCGAGCTTCTGGGCAGGAAGCTACTTTATGATAAAGCGATGTGGTGAAAGCTCTCTGTGATCAGATGTACAGTGCGATAGGACAGACAGAGAATCCACAAACTGAAAGACTAATTCATTGATGGTTGAGTAGAGGTTCTATAAGATATTCTGTTTTGTTCTGTTGTTCTTTTCTTTCGTCCATCACAAGTGATGAGGACTACTCTTTCTTTCGTCCATCATGAAACTGCAGATGAGTGTTTGTGAGTCCTGAGATGGCTTATAAGCCCAGTACGTGCCTGGAAAGGACAATGAGGACAGTGGACAGAGTTTGTAGACAAAGGGCCTTTTTAGCGTTTTTGGAGGGGGGGGGGGGAGTGTCTTCGCTGTTCAGATGCCTTTGTTCTAGATAAGTCGGAGATCGTTGCAGCATTTTGGATACATCTGCGCTATAAAACCCGGTCTTGTGCTGCAGCCTCCCAGGCGTCAGGGTTTACACTGAAGACTTTCAAAGATACCTTTAGTGTGTCGCTAAAGCGCTTTATATAGCAAAATGTGACGAAAAAGTGACTAGCGCGATGAACTGGATTAAAATGAGGAAGAGCTGTGATGTTCAACTCTGAGTGGGAATCATAGGCGGACTTTCATTCAGACTGGAGCTAGTGCTATTAGTATGTTGACTCTTCATTGGTTTCTGACAAAGGGGAGGGAAGTATGTGGGAATATCCTAAATGCAGTTATGTCAATTCATAATTCATTCATTCATTCATTCATTCATTCATTCATTCATTCATTCATTCATTCATTCATTCATTCATTCATTCATTCATTCATTCATTCATTCATTTATTCATTCATCCATCCATTCATTCATTCATTCATTTTGTCATTCATTTATTCATTCTTTCATTCAATCATTTATTTATTAATTCATTCATTCAAAAAGAAAGAAACAAACAAACAAACAAACAAACAAAGAGGATGATGAATAGCAAGTATCGCAGCCACTTGTTGCTTAATCACGCTCAACAGTAAGATTTATACAATCATCTAGCAAACGAACCTAGCTGTTTATGGTTTTACTAGGTAATTTTAAATTTAGAAATTTGTCATTGCTTTCTGACAGGCGACGCGAATACCCTTGTGAAGATCAATATAAAGCGCACTGCTATCAAAACACCCTATAGCCGACTTCGTACAATGGTATTGCGGGATTTTGAAACTATCTTCACAATCCCTAACCCACGAAAATCAGCAGTGATATGTGTAGGTAAATGAAAGAATGCCGATTGAGAATCCTTTTCCCAGCAGTGGCTTATTGGGCTCATATTGTTGTAGACCAGTCGGTACCCGATCGCTAACGTCAACATCACGCCGACAGCCTTTATTTACAAGGTATGCACTTGGTACTCATTTTAGACCGGGTCGACCAAGTTCTGCACTTGGTACTCATTTTAGACCGGGTCGACCAAGGTCTGCACTTGGTACTCATTTTAGACCGGGTCGACCAAGGTCTGCACTTGGTACTCATTTTAGACCGGGTCGACCAAGGTCTAAAAAAATTTTTTTTTCATTCCATGTAGATTTTAACGCAAGATCATCGGAACGTCAGGCAAGCATCTAGTGGTTAACACAACTGTGGCTCCTGGTGATATGGCATATATTTTCAAAAAAAAAGTTGTTGGTTGACAAATATAGTTTATCATACGTCTGTTCAGAAGATCGGTTAACCCACCACACTGGTAAATGGTCCCACCAAAATCATAACATGGTGTGTCCATAAATCTTTCGACACTCGCTGCGTGAGGGGTCAGTTGGTTATTGACTGCCTTTACTTCCTCGGATATTTCCTTGTATTTTATGTTACGTTGACAATAAAACAATATTCTGGTCTGTTCTGCTTTAGCCTAGGGTAGAGGTACATATTTTTCAAAAATGACCTTGGCTCCCAGGTCGTCCCAGCCTTGAGTGGGTACCGGGGGCAGTCCCGGGAAAGTGAAGGCAGCCGGCGTGATGCTGACCACATCACCCATCTTGTGCCGATTGGTCTATAAAATACAGGTCCAGTCCTATATGCCCTATACGCCCTAAGGCGTGGAAAAGGGTCCTAAACGTTTTTTTTTTAAAGGTACATACTTAAAAATAAAAAATAAATACATGGGTCAGCAAGATAATTACTAAGTCATTATGCATTAGCAAATCGAAGAACTGCTTAGGTGTGCAAAATGTACTAATCTAGGTAAAACTCACCTGTTACCCCATCTTTTCGGCCCCAATATTTCGTAGGGCTTTTCCGGGACACTCCTAGACTCTATCTAGGGTATCATATGTTTCTTTGTTGTTGTTGTTGAACGGTTCAAGCACATCCACCACCGAAAACAGTCACCGCCATCAAGCATAAAATAGAAAAACATGAATGATTCGATAGTCGGAAACCGTCGTGCCTTCATCGCTTCTAGAAAAACGCTAGTATCTTTCCCAAATGCTCTCCTCCGGCTGAAGTCTCTGGTATCAATTAGGTTGGATAGTCAACTGAAAACTCCACTAAGTAGAAATCACCTGAAAATCTTTTTTTGAAGCAACACATAAATTACTCACCTGGCCACCGTATAAGGACAGTAGCTTATAAACCATACAGACAAAATAGCTAAAATGCCATACAGACAAAACAAACAAATGTAATGCTAACATCAATCTCAGATCAATGAAATTCGCCACTGACCTTAAACTCTTTCTCCACCTCTGCAAGTTTCATCATTTCCTGCCGGAGTTCAAAGGTTGTCATGATAGGATCAGGACTGGACAAGGCCATATAGGCCGGGCTGGCCAAAGCCCGGTAAGCATTCAACCGTGACCTGGATCTCTTCAAAGAGTCATAATTCTGCTTGGTGACGCAGTCTTGGCACTTACAGGAGATGGGATGAGGTTTTTCGATGGTGTGGTTTCTGGACAGGAACATTTGTATAATCTCATGGTTGTTGTAATGAGCTGCTAGAATTAACGGCGTGATGTCTGGGGGAAACTGGCTCTTCTCTTCTAGCCTGAAAAAGGCGTCTCCGCCACCCATCCTCCTCAGCTTATCCTCCCCCGCCATGAAGTTTGGGTGTTCAATGATCAGCTTGACGATCTTCGTCGCGCCCTTGGAGATGGCATGCAGGAGAGCCTCTTCGATACAGTTGAAACTGAGGTTATCCAGAAGGATCTCGATGATGTCCAGCTTCTCCGAGTCTATGGCTAGGTGTAGGGCGTTTCGACCCATGTAATCCACGCAGTTTACGTTGAGCGAGCTCTCCGCAGAGTCCTCCAGGGACTGACGGACGATACCAACATCTCCCAAGTAAGCTGCGTTGAGGAACACTCTCTCTTCATCGGTGAGCTGTTGGATTGAGTCCAGGTGGCAGGCGAGAGAATGAAAAGATAAAGACGTGAGAGAAAAGTATATTAGTAGTATTCATAAATTTGAGTATTGGCATACACAATATATCAATATAAGTATGCATGGGTACTTTTCTTTCAGTTCACTCTTCCCGGAGATTCCAAGATTTAATAGGAAGTTCCGGGAAAGTCCATTATTATTAGGGGGGGGGGGGTTGGAGGGAGGTTAGGGTTAGTATTAGTCAGTGCTTACTTCAAACCCGAAAACCCCTATACTACTGAACTTTCCCGAAAAATCTGGGAGTCCCCGGGATGGGATGAGTGAAAAGAAAAGAACCGTGTGTACAGGTCTGCGCGTGCCTGGGTGTACGTGTAGGCGTTTAACATCATTTAAAAAAAAAATTGTGGTGGCTCTGCTGAAGTCATTTAGGTGCTTTGTTCCATCTGCAGTTGATTTTTCCTTGTCGCTCCGGCAGATGCACTCCGACATTCAAGGAAGTTCTCAGTTAGTCGATTCTTACGACACGCTTTTTTAGCTAGGCAATGGATCTATTTTTTGTTCACACCCCCCTCCCCCTTCCCCCGCAACAAGGCTCTAAAACCCACACAGGGAAATGATAATACGAAGTCCTTGGAAGAACCAGAAATTAAAACGTATTCTCTACACTTGCTTAGTTAGTAACAGTAGAGACAGTTTAAAGAAACAGGCAGAATGGTTAAAAAAAATCATACAAAAGTAAAAGTACCTATCATTGCAAAAGAAAATGTGTGGTATATTCTGTCCAAAATCTTAATGTTTGTTTTCTATCTATCTTATCACATAATGCTAGGTAGGGGCGTCAAAACCTGGGAGCACAGACACCTTGAGATTGCCCCCTCACGCCCATATTTTAAAGGGGTTGGTTGGCGGGGGTTGGGGTAAGCAACCAAAATAGTAATGCTACCCCTATTCAATAACATGAATTTTTTTTTATTGTTTTGATTTTACGTATCATATTATTCGAAGTATGCTATTTTGTGTATTTAAAAATCATTAATGATTATTATTATTATTATTATTATTTAAACTAGGCTTAGGCCGCCTTAGTCCAACTCCCTCCCCCTCCCCTCCCCCTTCCTCCCATTCCCTGAAAACACACACCCAGTTTGTAAGTTGCTGAGCATTCTACCCACACGCCCCAGTCTGTTTGTTTTCTTGCATTAGCACCACCGATGTGGGTTTTTCTTCCTAGGCCTTATATATGAAAGCTGTCGAGACTCTTCTCCTGCTACAAGTAAGATCTTCAAGCTTCATTCATCATCATATAGCAGGTCCTTTGCAGAACGTCGCTCTCATCACAGTCTGCCTGAAAGAAACTCGGTCTCTCGCCAGTTCTCCCGACTCATGCACTCTCACACTCAAGGAGTCACTTATATCCTGTGCCCATTTTCGTGTCGGTCGGCCCCTGCCCCTCCTTCCTGGTACCATGCCTTCTGCTTTAATCAAGCTTCATTATCACAGATAAATTTACAAGGGACAGAATGACAAGTTTTTTGTAATGAAGTTAACCCTTTCCATGGCACTAAGCATGAATAGCTATGGCAAGAAAAAACACACGTAGTGGGATTGGGAGGGGGAGAGGGGGAGAGGGGGGGGGGGGGACAGTTGCGTGTCGATTATAGAACTTCACAGCACCAACAACATTTTTGTATGTTCGTATGTTTGTTTGGCTGTTTGTGACTTTAACAGGCAATTTTACTTCAGTAGTTTGTTTTTGCTTATGCAGCGGTCCGCTCTTGATACAACTGTCGAAACCAACGCGAGGCGGTCTGCTGCCAAATCACCTGCATTTGGAATCGAACCAAGCAACTCGGCATTACGAAACGCGTTTGCAAAGCCTAAGCCACAGGTGACGACTGGCAAGAGATCAGCAAAACCGAAACAATCAAAATGCCGGATAAGGGAGACAATAAGGTAGTCATGATAGTCGATGTCGGTCCAGACCAGTAGCAACAACAACAGCAGCAGCAGCAGCAGCAGAAGCAGAAGAAGAAGAAGAAGAAGAAGAAGAAGAAGAAGAAGAAGAAGAAGAAGAAGAAGAAGAAGAAGAAGAAAAAGAAGAAGAAGAAGAAGAAGAAGAAGAAGAAGAAGAAGAAGAAGAAGAAGAAGAAGAAGAAGAAGAAGAAGAAGAAGAAGAAGAAGAAGAAGAAGAAGAAGAAGAAGAAGAAGAAGAAGGGGAAGTGGAAAAGGAGGAGAAGAAGGAGGGGGAAGAAGCAGAAGAAGAAGAAGAAGAGCAAGAAGAAGAAGAAGAAGAAGAAGAAGAAGAAGAAGAAGAAGAAGAAGAAGAGGAAGAAGAAGAAGAAGAAGAAGAAGAAGAAGAAGAAGAAGAAGAAGAAGAAGAAGAAGAAGAAGAAGAAGAAGAAGAAGAAGAAGAAGAGGAAGAGGAAGAAGAAAAAAAGAAGAAGAAGAAAAAGAAGAAGAAGAAGAAAACGAAGAAGAAGATGACGATGAGGAAAGAAGAGGAGGAGGAGGAGAAGAAGAAGAAGAAGAAAAAGAAGAAGAAGAAGAAGAAGAAGAAGAAGAAGAAGAAGAAGAAGAAGAAGAAGAAGAAGAAGAAGAAGAAGAAGAAGAAGAAGAAGAAGAAGAAGAAGAAGAAAAGAAGAAGAAGAAGAAGAAGAAAGAAGAAGAAGAAGAAGAAGAAGAAGAATAGAAGAAGAAGAAGAAGAAGAAGAGAAGAAGAAGAAGAAGAAGAAGAAGAAGAAGAAGAAGAAGAAGAAGAAGAAGAAGAAGAAGAAGAAGAAACAGAAGAAAAAGAAGAAGAAGAAGAAGAAGAAGAAGAAGAAGAAGAAGAAGAAGAAGAAGAAGAAGAAGAAGAAGAAGGAGAAGAAGAAGGAGGAGGAGAAGAAGAAGAAGAAGAAGAAGAAGAAGAAGAAGAAGAAGAAGAAGAAGAAGAAGAAGAAGAAGAAGAAGAAGAAGAAGAAGAAGAAGAAGAAGAAGAAGAAGAAGAAGAAGAAAAAGAAGAAGAAGAAGAAGAAGAAGAAGAAGAAGAAGGAGAAGAAGAACAAGAAGAAGAACAAGAAGAAGCACAAGAAGAAATTTAAAAAGAAGGATGGGGAGGAAAAGGAGGAGAGCAGGAGAGCCGGAGGAAGACGACAAGATGTAGAAGAACAACGCGTATACAGACAACGAAAAATTTAAAAGTAACCGCACCTCTCTTTGATGTTCATCAACACATGAAATCGATTACATAAAAGAAGTGGATGTCAATTAACAAGCCTAAGCTCCCAGTCACGAAATATTAGCTAAACAATTAATGAATCTGTTACATGATATCATTTTAATTACAAACTCTAAAGGAAACAAAAACTTGCAATAAATATCTTGTATTGATTAAATGGTGCTTTTGGAAAAATGTAAATAATTAAATAGGAAAAAAAAAAAAAAAAACTACAACTGACTAATGCAGAGCTCAGGTGGAGAGATAAACACTTTCCAGAGAATTTAGTGGTGAGGAAAAGGCGCTGGTTATGGATAAACACATATTCTGGGCCTGCAGCTTAGGGACTTGCAATTTTCAGGTACCTCAACAAATGTCTGTTTACAAATGCAGTTTTGCTTTAATAGAGGCTTCGACAGGAATGTATTATATATATATATATATATATATATATATATATATATATATATATATATATATATATATATATATATATATATATATATATACTAGTTGTACCTGGCCACGCGTTGCTGCTGCCCAGAATGGTGAAATGGAGAGGAAAGAAAATAGCTCTCAGCTAACAGTGTCTGTCATTCCCCCCCCCCCCCCCCCATCAACCACCCTTCCTCTCCACTTGACGCAGTCATATCTCTCTCTCCGAAGGATTGAAAAATCATCTATGGCGAAATTATTAAAATAGAAATAGTTAAGAAATAACTTTAAAATAATATTTTAAGCTCTCTCAGCTAACTGTGTTTGGCATAACCCCCCCCCCCCACCCCCCACTGTCGAAACCAAAGCAAGGCGCATGGCCCGCAGCTGGGATCGAACCCGGCACCTCGGCATTACGAAGAGTTCGCATCGACTTAGCCACAGAGCCGACTTTTCTGAGATTAGCTGGTATAATTGGAAGTAGTTGGGGTCTCTCAGTGCTTTATATAGGTTTAGGGGACATCGTCTAAATGTAAGCCTCATAAGGAAGTCATTAGTCAGTGACACACATACGCAGATTTGAAACCAAGACCTTCTTTGCGGCGGGAAAAGGGGGGGGAGGGGGGGTTAGCTTCTAACCACCAAGCTATCGCGGCTCTAATATACATTTAAATACATAAATGCGCCCGGCTCTCTAGCGAAGTTGGTTAAACCTGACTTTCGCGGCGGCCGGGTGACGAACTCCTTGTGGTCCGGGTTCACTCCCGGGGGTAGGCAGAAAAGCCACATTTCTCCCAGATTAACGGTACCTATAATGGAATCAATGCCGAAGGGTTGCGATATCCATAGTACCGAGCCAAAGGGTTTACAACTCATGGTTTCTGGATACTTTAAAAAAAAAAAAAATACATAAATGCATACAGACAAACAGATAGACAGACAGACCGACAGACAGACAAACAGACACGCATACATGTATATATATATATATACACCCACGCACACACACACATACCTACCTACATACCTGCTTACCTACCTACCTAACTACCTAACTAACTACCTACCTACCTACATACCTACAGACAGACATGTTACATACATTCAGACGGACAGACAGACAGACTCGCATGGTCACCTTGGCAAAGGTTCTTCCCATAAGAAACTGTAGCCCATTTCCAAAATAAGGTCCGTTGACAATTGAAGTGTAGTAGGGGACTGTCGATTCCTCAGATCCTTCATAGCTGTCGTAAATATCACTGCACGATCCCACCCGGAACATCGCTGAGTTCACGTAACTATAGACGAAAGCTGTAGCTGGGCGAATACATTACTTGTATTCGAAATCGTCCAAGTACCAATCCAAAATAAATGGTAATGCACTTTTTGTAACCAGAATTGACATTGAATAATAACACTGTTGGGTGGACAGATTTTGCACATAAGAGTGTGTCCATGCACCCATTTCCCCAAAATAGTGAATAATTATGGCTAATCGCGGCCGTGATTATTAAATAAACGTTAACATGTATGTGTAAAAACTAATAAACCGTATATAAACTGCAAAGAATAAAAAATATATGTCTAGGTTGATGAATACATAAATTAATGTTCAATACGGCTTGTCCCTACACAACAAATGTATACTGCTCCTAACAAGCAGGTTGGTGCATATTGATGAGGAAAAGTATTGTATGTAAACAAAATATGTTAGAGACCAAATATTTGAATATCAATAAAAGAACAAATAAGAAGACATATAAATTAACATCTTTCCCGTCTATTTGCCTGGCGGAACCGGAATATTTTTCAAAAATGACCTTGGCTCCCAGGTCGACCCAGCCTTGAGTGGGTACCGGGTGCAGTCCCAGGAAAGTAAAGGCGGCCGGCGTGATGCTGACCACATCACCCATCTTTTGCCGATTGGTCTAAAAAATATAGTCTAGCCCTATATGCCCTATACACCTAAAGGCGTTGAAAAGGGTCCTTTACTTACTTTACTTATTTTTACGTCTATTTCTCATTATTCAATCTTTTATTACTATTCAAGTATTTGGTCTGTGACAGACATCGTCGATTATGACACGAACTGAAAATTGCGGCCTTAGAGTAGTCAAAAGGAAGAAGCTGATTTTACGAATGAGACAAGCGTATTACCTAGTGTCTACAGTGCAGGTGGAGGTAGTCACTGCTGCCTTCCGCAGGCTTGAAAATCACCTGTACACACATGCAGTGTTTGTAACTGACTCGCAGAGCATGTTGAGAAAGGTGGAGACAGGTATGCTCCGTGCAGAGTGGCAGGCCTCACTTCAGAGTTCCCGGGTAGCTAGTGTCCTTTGGATATTCCCTCCAAGTCATGCCGGTGTGATGGGTAATGAGCAGGCAGATTGACTGGCCAGTTCTACACCACTTTGTGGTGATTTGATGTATGCCAAGCAAGACGTTGTGGGGACCCTCAGGTAGCGAGTGAACAGTGCGGAAGCGCAAATAGATTATTACGGTCTGAGGAGAATGGCGCTGCGAGGAGTTGCCAGGGGATCTGACCGACGCTCAAAACTCAAGAAAAGGGCGAGACTAATATACAATCAGACAGTTACTGGTGCCATCGGAACTGGAACTCTTCGTTTGCTGCTTAAGATGGGGACAGAGCGATTATGTGGGTGTCCCGAGTGCTGTGATGTCGATTATTAATTCAACATTCAACGTTCAAAAGAACTTAAAAATCGACATCATCGGTCTAAGCAAAATGCCCTAAACACCAGTTTAGAAATAGACTATACCCAAACAAAGACCTGTTTTTCATTAGTCTGAGATCAATGGCTGGTAAACGATGTGTAGGATAAACAGCGTGTAACCGACTTCGTCTCAACCGTCATTCTCACTTGCGGGCGATTACGTGACGTCAACACAATTGTCCCTACACGCAGAGATGACAGTTGCTGGGGAACCATCGAGATCATTCCAACTGCGAGGCAAATGAATTGATATTAACCAACACGCATCGTGTAGAACGACAAGAAGAAAACACCAGAGAATACTCTTATTATTATTGTATAACAAGTCTGATTTATTGCCTTCATTTACCACTTGTTAGGGCCATGTAGGACAGATGTTGGTGAGCCTAAATATAGATGGAGAAAGTTCATGAGATAGAGTAAATATAAGATGGAAAGATAACATAAAAGAAACTCTACAACAGCATGTGTCTGTGGTCAAAAAGAGCCAAAAGAGCAAGAAGGAGAAACACATCTCTCTCGACACCCGAAGCGGTAAAAAAGGAAGTGCAGAAAAAGAATTGTATATCTCCCTCGACACGCAAGGCGGTAAAAGAGGAAGCGAATAAGAAGAACCTTACATCTCCTTCGACACCCGAAGCAGTTAAAGAGGAAGCGAATAAGAAGAACCTTACATCTCCTTCGACACCTGAAGCAGTTAAAGAGGAAGCGAATAAGAAGAACCTTACATCTCCTTCGACACCCGAAGCAGTTAAAGAGGAAGCGAATAAGAAGAACCTTACATCTCCTTCGACACCCGAAGCAGTTAAAGAGGAAGCGAATAAGAAGAACCTCATATCTCCCTTGACACCCGAAGCGGTAACAGAGGAAGTGAAGAAAAAGAGGAACTTTACATCTCCCTCGACAACAGAAGCGGTAAAAAAGGAGATAAAGAAGAAGAGGAAGAAAACCATAACTGTCAATAAATGGGGGTTGGTATTGCTGTCGTCTGTAACGGATTTATATGATAAGGTTTTAGCTATGTGGGTTCTAACAATTCGCATCATTACGGCATTATCGGACCCGATGAGACCACAACATCAAGACCATATCCAACCTGGGATGTTTGTGGTTCTGCCAGTTTTCAGGCTGGATCCCTTCCCCTGGTGGCTTCCGAGACAACATACTTGAGAAATAAGACTACACCTACTACCCCACAACATGCATGTCATAAGTGCGGTTTGATGAAATTGATTGTGTTGTACCGAAGGTGCAGAAATCGCCGTCTTGCTCTGAATGACAAATAGCGTTGCATTCGCCTTTGAACAGACAAACGCACAGACACCAGAAAATCCTTGGATTCCTGATCTAACCAATGTCTAAATGAACACTATGTTTCTTCAAAGATAAATGTTTCAGTAATATAGTGGGTTTCAAAACTCACGCCCTCACACTTTAGCAAATATATCGAACATTTCTGTGGTGCATCAACACTCATTTTTGCGTGTAGATTTTCCAAGTACGATTTTATATCTTACAGTTGCACGGCTGCTGCTGTTTTCGTAAATCGGCGAATTTCTTTGTTTTATGTTCTTTGTTTGACTTAAAATTTGTGTGCCCCAAAAATTTTGAATAAACAGTAGTTGACAAATGCGTAGACATTGTTTGAAAATTAGTTCACAGTGCAGCAATGGGCGAGAATATTTTGATAGTCTATAGGGCATTCAATGAAAAGTTGTGTTCATCTAATTTCATCTAACAACTCACGGGAGGCAACTACTGTAGATGACCACTCGAGAGTGAAATACCCATAAAACGTGTGCCATTTGATGTTTTGAAAAGTTCTCCTTACTCAATTTACTGAAGTTAATGCAAGCGTGGTGACTGATTGGTTTGAATCGATGTCTGTTTTTTCATGTACCGCAAATACCCCCCCCCCCCCCCCCCCCCCCCCCCCCACCCTTGTGGAAAAAACAATTAATGATTTTTTTACATTAAAAACAAATACTTGCGAGAACAGTATTATTATTAAAAGACAGCATGTCAAATTTCAAAAACATTTTACCAAACGGTTACTGGGTTACAGATTTTTAGAGTTCGGCAGGACTTCTGGGGCGTACTATAATTTTACACATCTTGTATTCGGTGCTGTACGCAGAAATGGAATCAATTGAACTCAGTCCCTCTTGGGTGTTATAATTTAGGGCCATGCTGGGAGAAGCCCATCTACATCAATCACATTCATGTTTATGTTTCAGAAGACCTTAGCGCAAATAATTTGGGTTTTGAAGTTAAAGAGTTAATTATGATTCCGTGGCCCTATTTTGTAGGATAAAATATTAGACCCGCTGCTGTTCCCAACAAGCATGTCGTAAAAGGCGACTCATTCCATGTTTGCTAGAATCAGAATTGTTGAGACAGAAAAGGTCCAGATATCGCAGTAAAGCTGTGAAGTACAATACAACTTGCCAGTCGCCCTTTTAGGGGCAAATGCATAAGAAATAATTTAAAGAGTTAAAGGCAAGAGGCAGTCTGCGACACAACTGGAAGGAGATTCGAGAGATCCATAAACAGCAGCTTGAGATAGTATACATCCAGTGTGATAGACGGAGCATGATAGCCAACCGTTATTGTGGAGACGACACTTGACTGATTGAATTCATTCACAATCCTTTCAGCAGATTCCGACCAATTCAACTACGATCCAAAGCTAGTGACCTTTCACCGGGGTGAACTCTCGCTGTTTAACCATATGCTAGAAATCTCACAATACCTTTAGTGGTTACTCTTTGTTAAGGTAAACTTTTCTTTAGTGTTTTTGATCATTTATTCTTTTATATTAATCGACCTATCTCGATTGTAAACACAGCTCTTTTTTGTCCCAAAGCTGTATCATGAAATTTCAAAAAACCAATACAAGAGTCTGGATCAGTAATTATGAGACCAGGAAACAAGTTCAGACGGGACCTGTGCTAAACTATACCAAGAGACAATCGACGAAATTGTTCGGTCATGTATAAAGACTACAACAAGATAGTGCACAACAGACAGTCCCGCCACTTCGACAAAACGGAAGTAATTCTAGAGATCGACCACGCAAGCGACGGATAGATGGAATATGCAAGACCGCGTATATCAGAATCTATGTAGTACACACGAAGGTTCACACCAGATGCCTCATCAAAACTGACGCTGAAAGACACAACTGTGTCGAGAGAAAAAAAAAAGGGGGGGGGGGGAACTAAATACACTTCGCATAGATCTAGCCAGTTTCACATTATAACAAACACAGACGACATGTAAACGTTGCGGCTAAAGGGACTTCCTTGGTAAAATTAAATGAATATTTAACACCATAAATACGAGCAAGAATACACGAAATCACTTAGCTGAAGTATCTCTGTGAGAAAACACATTGATGTCTGGTCAATTAAATATCTGACACGTGTGTGACCACCGAAACTCACAAACATTAGATAAAACTGTGTTGCATTTAAGTCCTTTAGGCGAACTGGAACCTAATGGATACATAAGATGGTTCTCGATATACTTACGACATTACAGTGACTGAAATAAGAATATTCTTTCGATAATTTCCCGACCACAGAAGAAATACTAACAATACAAGACATCCACATAAGTCACTGTTAATTTAGCATCTGTTCGTCTTTCAAGACAAGAATGTTGTATTGTACTACGAGGAGGAACAGGAACTACAGCCCATCGCGATGGCGAGTGTGTCTAGCAAGACAGACTGCGGTTAAGAATAGTCTACCACAATTAGAGCCCAGGATTTCAGCAGCATTGTTTCCATTACATGTATTAAGTTTGCTTCTTTGCAGATGCTCAGCTCTCAGCCTTTCCGCAATCATGTTTTCCTTAATTCCCATCCCCTTCCTGAAAATATTCCCCTCTACGTAATACGGTCCTTGACTTTTTGTTTCCACGAATCAACACCTGTACCACTCATGTCACGCTTGTACGGTTTTTATATTAAATTCAAACTTGTTTCTGCCATAAAAGAGAGTAAAGGTTACATTTCAGTGTCGCTAACAAATATCTAAGCGTCTTGCTGGATGTTACTCTTCTACGATTTATATTACAACCGGGAATTGTCCATCGTTCAAAGCAGTTAATGCGGAATTTATTTTATCTTCATTTTTGTTTAAATGGGAAAAAAAATCCATAATTCGCTGTGTTTAAAAACAACAATTTTTGGAAAATATATGCTTAATTAGCTGAGTTTAAATTAGAGAATATTGAGAAACACAGTAAAAATGCGATATTTTAGCGTGGACAACCCCCCCCCCCCCCCACCCCCCCCCCCCACCAAATTGCGATATTTAAGTATAAACAATCCTAGAAGACATGGTAAATTCATATAAAAATGTCTTGGAAAACCTAGTATTTGTGAGGTGGTAATGCACAAACAATCTTGGAAAATATTCGATTCAAAAGTGGACAATCCTAAAACATTAAATTATTTTATTTAAGATACAAGACAATCATTAAAATAAACGGTCTAAATAATTGCGAACAACAACACACTACACAATGCATGGAAAGACACGCAGTTGGCATCAACTCTAGCTCCATTCTGTGTGATCTAAAATAAACACAGTTGCGAAATATTTAATTAGTTCGGCTGTAGGTTACCTGTTAAATACAAGCAAGATACGCTAGATAAAAGGATAGAGCATATATGAATATAAAAAAAAAATTATACCCGATAAACTGGCGATTATTAATTAAGAATTTTGAGGTGGTCAAGTATAAACAATACTGGATAACAATGAATTCTAAACCAAACACTCTTGAACACTAAACTAAAAAAAAAAAAAAAGTAATCGTTTAAATAAATTTCAAAATGCCTAGATTTGCTCAAACTATAACACACGATACCACAGCACCCGCAGTTAAAATTCAGTCCAGCACCATTCTAGTAATGTAAACGGAACAAAGAGTTGACGTAAGAAACATAGCATTACAGCCGCAGTAAGTTGCCCGTCGGAAACAAACAAGATAAGTTACACAAAATGACGGAACCGCCAGCATCTACGGAAATAATTGGCGAAGCTAACGCCGATTACACGGACGTTTTCGACAGCATTTCAGGCAGCCGGTTGAGTGGATGAGAAGGGAACTGTTTTTGTAAGAGGTCCGGGGGAAACCACGTTGCAACAATTCGTTTTGTCTATGGATGTTTTTCAAGCTGAGCGAATGCTGGTGAAAACGTCATAAGAACAAGTGATTGGGTATCGATTAGCGAGGTGTACCACGTCTGGACTCGGAACACTAACTCGCATTTCTCGCCAATAGTTATTGTGTTTCCACCCTGATTATTTGAATACGCTTACAATTCCGCGGAGTTCTGATGTCGGGTACAGAGGAAACTTTCAAAATTGCATGGCTATAAATACATAAATTATATACGTTGGGCCTGGAGTGAAAAAACCTTAAATTTGATATAGAAATTATAAACGTTGTTATTATTGCTATGCCAGTTGGCCGTGTTGTTGCTAAGGGTGTCAAATGTGTCCTGCACAAGGCACTGGGTTGTAGACGAATATAATAACGTGACAATAGGAATATAAAGATAGCTATCAAGCTACTTATATTTAATACAGCGTTACTGTGTCTGGTTTATTACAGGTTTAAAATATACAATTCTCTATATGAAACAGAAAGAAAGAAGGAAAGAAAGAAAGAAAGAAAGAAAGAAAGAAAGAAAGAAAGAAAGAAAGAAAGAAAGAAAGAAAGAAAGAAAGAAAGAAAGAAAGAAAGAAAGAAAGAAAGAAAGAAAGAAAGAAAGAAAGAAAGAAAGAAAGAAAGAAAGAAAGAAAGAAAGAAAGAAAGAAAGAAAGAAAGAAAGAAAGAAAGAAAGAAAGAAAGAAAGAAAGAAAGAAAGAAAGAAAGAAAGAAAGAAAGAAAGAAAGAAAGAAAGACAAAAAGAAAGAAAGAAAAGTGTAAGTTACAATTAATTGCAAGTCACCAGTAAAAGATGCATATTCAGAAGAACACACACTAAGTATTCTCTTTTTGTTTTGAATGTTTCAAAATGATTGTTATCGTTCTAATTCCTTGAGTTAAAGAAGCGAAATGTTGATTAGAATCCATAGCACTATACCGTCGCGTTCACCGGCTGTAAACTATGCGGACATTTCTTCTTGTTCGTCCACTTCTAGAAAGAGAATGCCTGTGACACAGGTTGCAGCACTCTCTGGTGGGGGGGGGGGGTGTTTAAGGCCAGTTTCTCCTCGTTTTTGGAGTGTTAAAAGCGCTGGCGTGTTGAAATATACAACACGCGAAATCAAAGGCATCGCAGGTCACCCCTCTGACCTTGTGCGGAGGGCACAGGGCTCAGGAACTACTAATCAGAAATGAGCTAGTGGCGGGGCGTGGGGAGACTAACGTTACGTGTTGCCTTCAACTAATTCAGAATTATCATCTTCAATGCTTTTACTTTGCTTTTACTTTGCTGTTCTTATATTCTATTGGAATTTACGACATTAACTTCCCATGTGTGATCATTAATTGCAGGTTCGCTTTTATCTTCTTCTTGTGGATCTTCCTTATGGGTGATCCGAGAAAGTAAGTCTGCACATGTGTTGTCTCTACCAGCTATGGATGGCATAAGCCTAATAAACAACTTTAAACCATTTGTGTAGACTTTTGTTAAGTTTGTGCGAAAGAAAATATATAGGTTTCTTGTTTCTCACTCCTGGGATTATGGGAGTTTCATCTTCTGAACAAGCTTGAAATAAACAGGCCCATATTAATGTATCTGATGCATCTGTGAATAAAATCGTCTCTTTATCGGTATCTGGATGTGCTAGCAATGGGACAAACGTTAGACTTTCTTTGATGTAGTCAAATGCTCTCTGGCAATCCTCGCTCCACTTAAATCTATCATATTTCTTTGCTAGGTTTATAATTGTCACGGCTATGTAAGAGAAATTAGGTCCTGCGCACTTATGGCAATGTCCTTGTTACACACAAGTTTTGACACATATAATCCTTCATGCCATATGGCAAAACTGTCCAGTGTCTTTGCTTTTGGTCACTCTCAGCCTCTCTTCCCCTCCAGTGTTCCCAATGTCGCGATGTTCTCCAGGTTTTCACCTTTTTGGGGTGTAGCCAAAGAATACGTTCAGAGATAATTTTTCTGATCAAAACACTCTCAGTTGGCCACAAGGGCCGTTCCCCTACTCAACGAATTGTTTGAGCCGCTGAAACATTGTACCTGAGGTAACACATGTCAGGACTGACGCAGTAAGTTCAAATTTATTTTACGCGGATGCGATTGGATCCGGCGATTAGTAGTTTCTCAAGACCTACAAATGTGTATAAGATACACTTGACTTGCTGGTCGAAACCACCGTTACAAAAAGGATAGTAAAGTAAGGGACCCTTTCCCACGCCTTAAGGCTTATAGGGCATATAGGACCTATATTTTTATAGACCAATCGCCAGTTGGTGGATGATGTGGTCAGCATCCCGCCGGTCCCCTTTGCTTTCCAGGATTGCATCTGGTAATTACTCAAGGCTTGGTCGCCATGGGAGCGATTATTTATGAAAAATAGTCCGGCTCCGTCAGGATCCAAACCAACGATCTTCTGATCCGCAGGCAAGCGTCTAACCGCTACATCACGGCGGCTCCCCAAAGAAAGGAAATCACCGGATATTAAAGCAGACTAGACATAAGTTTTGTTGTTGTGAGAAGCGGCTAGACTAATGGTTAGAGCCCCGAGCTCTCGAGCGGGAGACCCGGGTTTGAGTCTTCGGTACCTTGGTATCTTCTTTTTTTTTTTCTGTCAGGGGCAAAATAAAATTCTCAGCTGCAGAGTCGTGGCGATAGCACTGGCCACGCGGCCGTAAATCTTCAGGCTTAAAGATCCCCCTGCCTACACCGCAAAAGTGCTATAATAAATGCCGTAATTGGCAGTTGTTGCAGGAACAAGATTTTTGTTTTCTAACTGATTACCGTTTCCCCCTACCTCTCCCCCACCCCTCTCCCTCCCTCTCCCACCCCCACCCAATATAATAAATCGCTGGCCAAAGCGCTAGCTCTGGCTAATTGAATGGTGGCTAACTCTTCAGTCAACACTGAAGCTCAATCATAATTATAACCTGAACAATCACAAGCAGTCAGTAAATACAATAACAAGTCTGCACATAACTACACAGTGGTGTAGCGGCTGGACGCCCACCTGCGGATCAGAATGTCGTGGGTTCGGGTCTTGATAGGGGACGGACTTTAAAAAAAAACGACATTTGCTCCCAGGTTGACCCTAGCTTTGAGTGGATACCAGGCACGGTCCTGGAAAGTAAAGGCGGCCGGCGTGATGATAATCACATCACTCATCGAATGTCGATGAGTCTATAAAATATAGGTCTAGCCCTATTTGCCCGGTTCGTCCGAGAGTATGAAAAAAGGATCCTTTCTTACATAACAACATTTTGTTGGACTCTCAAGCGGACGACCTGGGTTCGATTTTAGGCCAGGGATGGTGATTTAAAAAACGTCTGTGCAAAAGAAAACCCTTACCTGCTCAATTCCTCGCTAGTATGTTAACAGTGCAGGTTCAAATTTGCAGTCTTACGACATCCTGTCTTCTGCAACCCTAAACGTGGCACAAACATACAGCCAAGACGACAAGTACATATAATAAAATGTCTACACATTCCGACATTTTCCCACCTCAACATCGTTTATCACAAATCGCCTCTCGTCCCGCTAGTCTTATTCTGCATTTTCTCGATTAACATTACGAGCATGTACAAACACGACTCATATACAAGGCAGGTCAATTTTTTGCCCAGACCACAAAACTGGATCACAGATCGAATATTTCCACCAAGCACTCTTGCCACAAAAGATGCACGAACACATTGCTAGCTCCTTTGTCACGCTGGAAAGGACCAGTGATTTGTCTTCTCCTTCTTCGTGTACACCGCCTGCAAACTCCGGCGGAAAGTTCTGGTTGTTCGTCCACTTCTGGACTTCAATCCTGTTCCAGAACCTGAGTGTTGCGTGTACATTCGTTTCACATGTTAGACTCATTTGCATACAGACTGTTGGTTCCCTGCCCCTCAGGCAGATGTATTCCGACTTTGAAGGAAGCTCCCAATTAGTCGACTCTTACGACATGCTTTTGGAAAGGCAAAGGGTCTATTCTTGTTTTCCCGAACAATGGAGCCCCGGAACCCACACGGGGAGGACCAGTTATGACCTGAAAGAGCGGAAGATGACCTTGGAAGGTTATCAAAGGTCGTTTTGAGGTCTTGGAAACCATGTCGTAAAATAGATGCTGCTCCTGTAAACCCCAGCAGAAAAACCTGGATGTTCGTGCATTTCTGGACTTTGGCTTTGTTCCGGGACCTAAACTGTCCGTGTGCATCCGTTTTACAGATCTTGCTTATGTGTGTGCAGATTGTTAGTTCCTTGCCTCTCAGGCAGATGTACTCCGACTCTAAAGGAAGCCCCAAGTTTGTCGCCTCTTACGACATGCTCGTTTGGCGAGGCAGTGGGTCTAGTCTTGTTTCTCAAACAATAGGACGCCGGAAGCCACACCCTGGTAGCCAATATATATGTTAATTTTCTCTAACATAAATAGAGCCATTTAAAAACCGGTGACATACTGAGAATTTGGTGCTACAATAGATAGGCGATGTTGTCTAAACCAAACCTGCTGCTATTACGTTCAAGGACACATCCTGGTATCTAAGAAATTAATCTAGAGAAATGTGACTAATAAACGTAAAGAAATCGGGGAGCAGAAAAACGTGCGCAAAACAACACAAATTGACGTTTCGGCCGGGGTCTTTCTGAATACAACAATAACAAAGGGGAGAGTACTCCCAACATCAACGATTACCAAGGGATCACGTAAACAACTATGCAAAAAGTTATGTTGAATGAATAAAATAGAAAAAAAAAAAGGCTTGAAAAATAGCCATAAAAGTAGCAGTGGTAATATATAATAATAGTAGAAATAAAAGAGTAGTAGCAATACCATAAACAGGTACTGATAACTTAAAAGTTAAAGTTAGTTGCGCATCCTCTACAGTACGCTGCAGAACCAACACCAGCATTTTTGGCTGTTGTGGTTTTTCTAGGCATATTTTTACGTTCAGTAGTTTGCCATATCTCTCTGTACTGTCAGCTCTCGGTACCACTCATTTACATTAGATCAAATCCGACCCTGATTCGAACCCAGTAAGCGTTGGAGTTTCTAGCAGCTGCACCACTGCCTGGCTAAAGTATATACACACAGCTAAGTGCTACTTTAACTGTAAACTCTTTCCTCTCTTTCACTCCCCTAATGACATGTCTATTATAGTTCACCGGCTCCCTATAACAGTTGTTTAAACTGACTGCGCAACGACCGGTGTAACGAACTCCTTGTGATCCGAAGTTCACACCCTGGGGTAGGTAAAAAGGCCAAATTTCTCCCAGATTTACGGTATCTATCATGAAATCAAGGCTGAAGGGTTGCGATATCCATAGTACCGAGCCAAACTAATGGTTTCTGGATTTAAAAAAAAAGACAAAATTATCACAACTCGTCCGTCGCTCCGATGTTCTTACTCTGCGGTTTTTCGATCAAGATTACAGAGCATGTACAAATACGAGGCATATACAAGATAGGTCAGCTGTTGCTTTGCCAAAACCACAAAACTGGATCACAGATCGAACATTCTCGCCAGCCATTGCCACAAAAGATGCCCGAATAAATTGCTGGCCGCTGTGAGAGGCCCGACGGGATGAATGGACGCGCAGTGACCTAAACGAGATAAAGATGACCTCAGAAGTCCATCATAACATCATTTTTAGGGTCTAGAAAACGATGTTTTAAAATGAATGCAAAAGAGCCGATTCGGGTGTTCCTGCCTACATGTATAATAGAAACCTAAATGTAAAATAGAAGGAAAAGGCATTATTTTGAGACCAGTACATATATTTGGGACAAGTACATATATTTGGGACAAGTACATATATTTGGGACAAGTACATATATTTGGGACAAGTACATACATTTTGGACAAGTACATATATTTGGGACAAGTACATACATTTGGGACAAGTACATACATTTGGGACAAGTACATATATTTGGGACAAGTACATACATTATCTAGGCCCATGGATAATATCCGATGGAAGATGTATCACAGAGATAAAGAACAGAGTTTAACAAGCCAACACAGCATTTTAAAGAATGAAGAACATTTTATGCAATAAATCCACGTCTTTGGAGATAGGGAAAATAATTCTCCCATGCTATATAGAGCCAGTTTTAACACACGGCTGTGAATCATAGACAATTAATAAACAAGTCGAACAATATCCTGAGGCCACGAAATGTGGTTTTACAGAAGAATCCTTGGAATTCCTTGGACAGCTAAGAAGGGTGACCTATATGTTTTGAAAGCAGCGCGTGCTCAGAGACAACTTATCACAAACATCAGAAAAAGACACTCACCATTTTTTGGTCACGTTATGAGAAGATGGAAAATTTAGCATGTTATGACCACTGGAAAAGTCTGTGGAAAGAGAGACAGAGGAAGACAGCGTGAGAAGTTTCTTGACGGCCTTTTGTCGTGGCATGAAGGGGTTTCAACACACGAATTGATACACGCAGTTGCGGATAGCAGAATCTGGAAAGGCATGATTGCCCACGCCAGTTAGCAAGGCACTTGATGGTGATGATGCCTACTGTACCACTTTTAGGCAAGAGAGCATTTGGAACACTAATGCATACGGGTGGAGGTGTAAAATTAATATTACGGTTTTGCTTTACAAAGGGTATCACACTGGAGTCCAATAATCATCATCATTTTCATCGTTATTATCATCGTCATTATCATCATCATCATCATCACCGTCATGCTGTGCCATTTAAATAGCATTTACAATGATCTATTGTGAGTCAAATTATAATATTTGGAAATAGCGCTTGCTTTGTGTCAAACATTGCCTTTGTTTGGTTTGAAATGTATTTTCTCCTAAAATATTCGAGGGGTGGGGGGTCTTTCTTACAATCATTAAATGCTAAACTGTTTATAAATGACATAAAATGTGTGTGCATTTCTTTCTATTAATGTTGCATTTTACAAAAGTTATTTGTGGGCTGGGGGGGGGGGGGGGGGGGGGTGGGAGGGGGTAGTGTCATAAATTGAAAAACGAAATGCAGTATCATCACCTCATAAAAATTGTCTTTAAAAACCCCAAAATAATAATAATTAAAAAACTAAATGACTAAAATATGTAATATTTACGCGGACCGCTGTGAACTGTGTGAAGAATAGAAGTAAAACAGGCATCATTCCAACGCATTCAGTTCAACATATGGCTACCACCTTCTTCTTCTTCTCCTCAAAGCTCACCGGTTGCAAAGCATGGCCGAAAGTTCTAGTTGTTTGTTCGCTTCTGGATTTCTGTATTGTTCCGGAAGTTGAGTTTTGCATGCACATCCGTATACAGGTCTGGTTTGTTTATATGGAGACTATTGGTTCCTCACTTTCAGACAGATGAACTGCGATTTCGAAGAAAACACGCCTAATTAGCCTACATTTGCCTAATTAGCCTACATTTGCCCAATTAGCCTTAATGTGGGTTAGTTACGCATCTTTCCAGGACGTCGCAGAACCAACCCCAGCAGTCCCTGGCTGTTGGGTGGATTTTCTAGGCAAATTTACGTCCAGTAGTTTGAGCCTACATTTGAAATATTCTTTCAGAAGGACAGTTTATTTAATAACCAACCCCTCCCCCAAATACCCACAATGTATCCCCCACGGGGTGTATACATCGAATTAAAAAAAAAATTTAATTTAAATAGGAGCAGCGTCCCCTGGCTTGTGCGTTGCGAGTCCGACTCGTAATTTCAGCGTTCAGCGATCGAAACCCACTGCTGGCTGCGTGGACTTTTTATCATTGTATACGGCGTCGCAGGTCAAACCAGCCTAAAATGGGTACCAGGATGTATGTCCTGGAGAAGTAAAGACGGTCGGCGTAAAGGTAACCCCGTTACCCACATAATGGGTGCTCACCCCATATTCCCGATGCGCCTAGAGGCGTTAAAAGGTTCTTTACTCTTAACTTAATGGAAATAGTAATCTCCTACATTCAGACGAGACAATGGCGTTGTCTTATGGACATTATCAAGACAGAGACGTGAGAAAATACAAGTGTAAAGTTCTATATAGAAACACTTTAAAGCTAGACATAAAGTTCTACAACGGAAATATTCGAAGGCCAGACATCATTTTCTACAATGGAAATATTCAGAAGGCTCTACCACTTAATTTTAGGTCTCGGCAACGTGGCAAATTGAGTGTTAATCAATGGAGTCGGTGGTTATGGTGAGGAGATTGTGGTAGAAATAGTAACAGCTGTAGTAGTATCAGTAGTAGTAGTAGTATACATAGTAACAGTAGTATTAGTAGTATTATCAGCATTGGTAATAGTTATTTTAGTAGTATCAATAGTAGTAGTTGTAATAAAAGAAGTAGTAAGAATAACAGTAGTAGTAGCAGCAGCAATGGTAGCAGTATTGTTGTTGTTGCTGTTATAGTCGAAGCACTAGTAGTTTTCAGTATTGTAGTAGTAGCAGGTATAGTAATGTTAAGAGTAGTAGTAGGAGTGATATTAGGAATAGAAGCAGTAGTAGTATACTGTTCCCTCCCCCCTCCCCCCCCCCCCCCCCCCCAAAAAAAAAAAGAACCGCGAAGTTATCCGATGGCGCGTTTTTATTAGTTTGTAAAACAAAATATCGTGCTCAGGTATGTGAAAAGCAGACTCAAATGTTGTTTACCATGTCCAGTGGACATGTGGGCGTGAATTGCGTGGGTTTTTTGTAATAGTTACAACGCAGTAGTCAACTGTGTTTAAGACCATATGTGTGATCATAGCTCACGATGCGCGCATGAGAAAGCAACACAATTTACACTATTCACCGCCTACTCTATTAAAACCCTATAAAAAGGATAACGCTACACCAAAACTATGAGTTCATTTTCAAGCAGTCACGAATGGCGCCTCTATTGATGAATTTAAGGAATATTGCTATTGGCCGATTGCAGGCAGGAGAAAGTCAAAGTCAGGTTGCCTGGCATCTTAACGTGCAGCAGAGTACCGTCAGTCGATTTTGGCACCGGTTCCAAGCCACTGGTTTAGTTGAAGACCGACAACGTATTGGACGACCCAGAGTGACAACAGCAGCGGAGAATAGCTTTATTCGGCTTCGTAAGCTTGGAGACAGGTTTACAACAGCCTCCTCAACTGCAGTGACATTGCCTCCAGGACGTCATGTGTCTGAGCAAACTGTTTAGAACAGACTGCATGATGTTGGACTGTGGGCTCGACGACCACACCGAGGACCTGTCCTTACTCGTCGCCACCTCCAAAAATCGACTTCTTTGGGCCAGCCAACATCGTCCCTGGGCATGTGACAATCAGTGGAGACGTGTCTGGTTCAGTTACAAATCTTTATTTTTGTTGCAGCGTCGTGATAGACGGCGTAGGGTCTACCATAGCAGAAATGAAGGTTAAGCCCTAAATTGTGTTGATGAAGCTCTGCTGCACGGTGGTGGAGGTGTTATGGTATGGGGAATGATCAGTTACAACGAAAGAAGTCAATCGGTGCACATTGAAGGAAACTTCAATGCGCAACGTTAAGTCCATGAAATTCTTCGACCACATGCGCTTCCATTTTAGGATGCCAGCTGATCTCTTTTTTAACAGGACAACGCCAGACCCCATTCTACACAGCTGACCAACCAGTTCCTGACTGACAGTAACATTCAAACCCTTCCCTGATCATCCCTTTCTGCAGACATGAGTCCGATTGAGCACCTGTGGGATGAGCTGCAACGACGTGTTTGTAGCTGAAACGTTGCTCCAGCTAATGGTCGTGATCTGTTCCAGGCACTTCAGGAAGAGTGGGCAGCCATCACACAGGCCTACATCAGACATCTGATCGAAACCATGCCCAGAAGATGCCAGTCATTGATCCACGCAAGAGGAGGCCACACAAAAAACTAACAGGAAAGACCTACGCTTAAAAACTATCGTGACCCAGATGCCAAAAAAAGGTGTCAATTGATTGGTGGAACCCTAACGTATTCTTGCGTGGAATTTGAATAATTTCACTTACTGCATTACAAAGCTGCAGAATGTCAAAATTGTGAGTATGTTTGTTCCTTTAAGTAAGTATGCGTTTCTTTCTTTCTTTCTTTCTTTCTTTCTTTTTAATTGAACAGCATAGTTGTTGTTGCTGCTGATATAATGCAGTAAGTGGCAGCAGTAGCAGTAAAAGCAGTAGTTTTATTGTTTTAATAGTAGTAGTTGTGGCAGCTACATTAGTATTTGAGGAGTAGTGGTTGTTGCTGTTACGGTAGCAGCAGTAGTATTCAATAGTAGTTGCGAAGACGTAGTGTGACATTCGTAATAGAAGCTTGGCTGCAGTAGTAGCAGATGTAGCAGAGGCAACGCTAGTAGTTCTTGCATTTACTGTAGAATATACTGGACATATAGCCAGATCGACAGACAAACAGACAGCTACGGAAACAGACAGAAAGACAGATGGAAGGACGAATATGTAGATGAATGGATAGATGGATGGACGACTGGTTGGCTAGATAGACAGACAGGCAGAAAGACAAACAGATGGAAGGACGAATGGGTGAATGGATGGATGGCTAGATGGACAGACAGGCAGAAAGACAAACAGATGAAAGGACGAATGGGTGAATGAATGGATGGCTAGATGGACAGACAGGCAGAAAGACAAACAGATGGAAGGACGAATGGGTGAATGGATGGATGGATAGTTAGATGGAGGGACAGATGGATACGTAGATAGACAGGCAGATGGAAGGACGAATGGATGGATGGATGGATGGGTGGATGGATGGATGGATGAATAGATAGTTAGATGGACAGACAGAAAGACAAACAAATTAAATGACTGAGCGGTAAGGGTGGTGGCCTCACCACAATCTTAGTTCGTACAAAGTCGTAAAAAATTAATATAATTTTTTTTTTTTTTTTTCAACTTAAAAAAAAATTATACGTATTAGCTTTGCTGATTTCTTTGCCACTCTTTGTGCCCCCAGTGCACCAAATGTTACCGGAACAATTAATCTTCCTGCTAAAGTGAATCGGCGACAGCAAGAAATGGCATGATCCAGCCATAGATGTCTAACAGAGAGCTACACTTTCCAGCCATAGTTGCACAACAGAGAGAGGCAGGAAATCACCAAAGTAGGACGCAGAGAAACAGCGGGGAAAATGGTTACCCGTCTACTGGCCCTTCGCGACTGGCTGATTAATGAGGCTTGTGTCTGTGAGAGGAATATTGCGGTGGCTTGCTGCAATGCGGGTGTGTTTAATACCTATGAACACTTGCCAGATCTGTCAAGTTCATCCCCCAGATCTTGCCCTGGGAGACTGACCTTCGACCGACAGCAAACTAGGCATACTGATTACTAGCCTAGGCGCAACATTAGTTATTTCTCTAACAGATTATTAAACTCTCATCAAGTCAATCTCATTCTTTTAGCCGGAGTGGTTGGGAATGAACCCCTTTTTACTTTACTAAATATGTAAAATATAATACAGAAGTGTTCTTTTTTACTTAGTGGGTGTATACCTTATTTCCCTTTTTAAAAAAAAACACCTATCCCCAAAATAAACCCTGACACGAATTTGCAGAAAGTTTCTAGTTTAAAGTTTGAACAACAGATCAACATTATGGCACGCGGATAGTAACCCATAAGTGCTCCGTTCTTCTTCTAACTCAAGTCTTCTTCTTCTTCCTCAAGTCTGAGTCCGCAGTCCGCAGAACGACCAGGCGCCTGCCGAGAGCGCAGGACAGACCACAAACTCTGTAGCTCCGGCGAGAATCCCCAGGGATCTCCGTAAAACAGCACTCGTGAACCGAAGGGTGCCGCTGTGAACGAACCCACGACAGTGCACAGACTCTGTAGCACTGGCGAGGATCCTGAAATACTTTGGGTAGAATTTTAAATCCACATTTTGCACGGGCAGCACCGTTAGGCTACTTTTTTTTCGATCTCCAACTGCCGAGGGATTTTTTACGTGCGCAACAATGCACACGGGTGTCCGATCTCACTACCCAGACACCAGGGAAAATTACTAGAAGTCCAATTCCACTTGAAAATAATCCCATCCCTTACCGGGGATTGAACCCGGAACCTCCAGCCCCAAAGAAAGACACCACTAAGATGTTTTTAATATATGCGCACCCCACAGATAAGGCTTTGTTAAGATTGTTGGCGAGACTGGGGCAACGGAGAGAAAGTAGCAACAGATTCAGACCGGAATTCAGGATTTAAAGAGTTATGATAATGTTTAAATAGAAGGTGACGAGAATGTATGTAGATAAATAAAGAATCCTATTTTTAAAAAAAATACATCAGAATCTATACAACAGTGCCGTTTTCGAAATAAAATATGTATTATGAGTAGAGCTGTACCGAAAATTTGCTTCGTATTCGCTTCGAGGCCGAATAGTGGACCTAATGTATTCGTCCGAATACTTGCGGTCGGGCCGAATACGAATAGTGGTTACGTTACACCCGCTTTTGCATAAATTGTTATAGTTCTTAGACTGCTTTTATTCCTAGTTATTAGTTACCACAGACCCCCTGAAGGATGCAAAACATTAAACGTTTTCAAATGTTTACTATTCTGTACCTCATTTTGTGAAGTAAAAGTTCAGCGTAAATTTGACATTATAAATGTGTTTTTGTAGATCTATTTTATACACTATATACTATTCGTATTCGGCCGAATAGTCAATCCAGTTATCCGTATTCAGCCGAAAAAGACATCTAAGTCTACAGTTGAGACGTGTTATGGATATTCGTGAAAGATATCTCATCTTACAGATAAATGATTTCGTGCATTGTTGTTTGCAATTGTGTCATTGTGTATTTATGTTCCCGATGAAAACTTTCTAACCGTGAAACTGATAAGTTATGCATGTCATTTAGACATTAAAAAAAAATTTATATTATGGGGTGGAGGGTGTGTGGGGGTGTGGGGGGGGGGGGGGGAGCCCCGTTACGAGATGGTCTCGTTTAACGACTACGTCTCTCAGTCTACGAGTGCTGTTTTTACGGAGATCTCTGGGGATTCTCGCTAGAGCTACGGTTTTCGTGCTTCGTACGTCGCTCTCGGCTAGCCGCTCTGCAGAAGGAGACCGATTCATTTGGTCATAATACCCGAAGCAATTACGTCAATCCTCTTGATTTTGAATTTAACTTTAATATTGCAGGTATACAATCCTTTAGACGTATTGGGCATATAGGGCTAGACCTCTAGGTTATAGACCAATCGGGACTCCGTGGGTGACATGACTAATATCAAGCGGATAGCCTTTACTTCCCAAGACTATACCTGGTCCCCGCAGTCGAGCATCTAGCTGCTACACCACGACAACTTCCAATATAGTAGTTTAGTTGCGTATCCTTTACACGACGTTGCAGAACCAACCCCAACAGCCCCTGGCTGGTTTTTCTAGGCCTATTTACTTCCAGTAGTTTGCCATTGCGTTTTCGACGGTCGGCTTCCTTGATACCACTGTCGAAACCTGCGCAAGGCGCATGGCCCTAGCTGGGATCGGACCCGGCATTCCGGCATTACGAAGCGTTCGCATTGACTTAGCCACAGAGCCGACTAATATTGTAGATGTGATCTAATATTATGTACACAAACAGCATCATTTCATGAGATGGAGAATGAAGATGATACACTGAGAGGTGGGGCAAACAGGCACTCACGTGGAGGTGCGTCTATTTCCCCACTTTCGGAGACGCCTCTGATGTCCTTATTATGACGTCGTTATCTCTATAGTTGGAAACGCCTAAACATTTAAGGCAGGTTGAGTTCCTGCAGAGATATAACGAAGACACACTTGAAACGTTTCGGAATGCAGTACCTTCTACGGTTAAGTAAAAACACTCATACCTACATATCAGTGGTGAATTTAGATATAAGCTTTTGATATAAGCTAAATAAAGTACAACTTAAAAAAGTTAAAGTTGAAGAGAGGATCGACTTCATTGCATCGAGTTTTACCCCACATGGCTCGGTCTTTCTTTGCAGAACAACCAGGCGCCTGCGGAGAGCGCCGCATAGACCACGAACTCCGTTGCTTCGGCGAGAATCCCCAGGGATCTCTGTCAAACAGCGCTCGTGAACTGACGGATGCCGCTGTTAAAAACGAACCCACGATCTCCAGAGCTCGAGACAAACGGCTTGACCACTTCGCCACGGAGCTACAACTTACAGCCTTACCCTCAGCAGGGGTCTTTAAAAAACAGTGTCTCTTCCCCCCCCCCCCCCCCCCAGGCCCCCCCCCCCCCCACCGCCCATAATTGCAATTTTCTTATATTAAATTGTATTTCTCGCACCCCCCCCCCCCTTTTTCCCACCAATTGTAACTTTAAAGAAGGCGAGTTAAACTCAGGCAAACTTGAGGGTAATATGGGTCACATTTTGTCGTCGTAAGGTTTTTATAAAAGTAAATAGGGTCATTTAAAAAAAAATGATCGCAAAATACTTCCTTAGTACGGGCCGCCGGTAAGTCAGAGACAAAATAAACAAATTTGCAGGACAGTTAGTTGCGTATTCTTTACAGGAAACCAACAGCGTGGTTTTTCTAGACACATTTACGTCCAGTAGTTTGCCATTACTCTGGACGGTCGGCTTTCTTGATACCACTGTCGAAACCAACGCAAGGCACCTGGGCCGCAGCTGGGATCGAACCCGGCATCTTGGCATTACGAAGCGTTCGCATCAACTTAACCACAGAACCGACCTGCAGGACAGTACGACCCTCTTTTGGCATTGGTGAAACGTCGCAAACTAGCTTGGTTTCGGTACGTGGTGAGACAGGATTCGATTGCATAGACTGCACTTCTAGGAACACTGCGGGTAGACGAAGAAGAGGAGGACAAAGAAGAACATGGAATTACAACATCAATAAATGGACAGGACTCCTACATACTCTTATCATACATTAATTTATCAAGCGGAAGACATAGAAAGATGGCGGAAAACATAGAAAGATGGCGGGGTTTGTGTGTTGGTAAGTCCATCGATACACGTTCTCGACCCTAACGAGTCAAGGGTCATGTTAGGTATGTTGCATTATTCTTGCAAAGGGATGCAGTCGGGCAGAGGGCCATTAGTCTGACATGGCTGTTTTAAGGGGTTACATTAAATAATTTATGTGATTGAGCAAACACAGTCTTTATTATTTCTTTTAACAAAAATTAAACGATAATATGCTTCCATCATCAATAAACTTAAAAGGCGTATATAGTTTAGTTTTCTGCGATTACAAAGTGTTAAATAAAACGGTAGATGCCTCAGAGCTTTATATAGCTTTGGGCATCATTAGACTCATGCATACACAGACGCACACAGACACACGCACACACAGACACACACACACATACACACATACACACACATACACACACATACATAAGGCGTAGGCATTTATGCATACATATACAGACATGTCCACAAAGACATTCACAGACATCATACATAGACATATATACACACACATAGACAGAGAGAGAGACACACACAGCAAACACACACCAACACACAAACAAACACGCACACACAGACACACACAGAGACAAACACACACAGACACACACACAACCGACACACACACAACCGACACACTCACGAGCGCACACACAGGGACACATACAATAGACACACACTTAGAGAGCGAGAGAGATAGCAACAGAGGCAGGGAAAGAAAGAAAGAGAGAGAGAGAGAGAGAGAGAGAGAGAGAGAGAGAGAGAGAGAGAGAGAGAGAGAGAAAAGGAGAGAGGGAAGAGAGATTAAGCAATAAAAAACAGTGTGAATTGAATGACTTCGATTAATCAAACATAAACAAAGAAAAAAAAAGGAGGGTGGTTGGGGGGGGGGGGGGCGGGAGAATCTATTTCTTCACGATCTTTTATCTTTCAGAGTGGAGTGGCTACTCACAAAACAGGTGATGGTCTAAGACAGGGCTGTTTAGCTAGGTTTACTCAGAGGCCAACATCTGGCGATCGTCACATGCCAGACGCCTCGTAAGACAAAAAATTCACAAATGGCCATGATCCGAACGCCACTTGCTAGGCCTCAGTGGACCAGATTAGACCCGCAGGCCGCAAAGTTGAATAGCCTTGGTCTAGCGGGTAATCTTCCCTCCGTTTTGTGGAGAGCACTGTCAGTCTGTATAAATTCTTTTAATCGTGCGCCTGCTGCGTGGGGAATTGAAACAAAATTTCAAGCGACTAATATTCTCAACCAGGGTATACATTCTACCGAACAGGTAGCAATATGCCAATACCAACATACAGACAAGAACACACAAACACTAACACACAGACACGAACACACAAACACCAACATACAGACACGAACATACAGAAACTAACATACATAAACCAACATACAGACAAATATACAGACACGAACATACAGACACGAACATACAGACACGAACAGACACCAACACACAGACCCCAACATATAGACACCACCATACAGACACCAACACACAGACACGAACATACAGACACCAAAATACAGACGCTTAAATACAGACACTAGCTTAAAGATACTAACATACATACATTATTAGACACACACTATCATACACACACTATCATACAAACATACACTCACACAGCAAGAGAGCAAGCAGGCTTGCAAACGGCAACACTGGCAAAGTGTACTGGGACCAGAAAACAATCAAGTCCTGGACAGCAGCACACAAACTTAATCTGCCCTTATGGACAACATCACATTAGAGGCCACTAAGTGTGGAACCCGGAGACAATCACCACAAGACCAGCAGCAAGGGAATCCATCGAGGAAAATGAACTGGATCTGGCACTTTGGTAGGAGAGCGATAATTAAACTGCGAAATGGGATCATAGTGATTAGAATCAAAGGAAATTACCCTAGCAGTGTTAGAAGAGGTATTCTGGTAATGTAGAACATTACTGTGACCTGGACAGAACGCTGGTGGAGACGGAGGTCTCCAAAGGGGGAGACAAGCCATTGAAGATGCGTTGGCTGTGAAAGTATATGGGGTTGCAGCACTGGTTAGAGAGAGAGAGAGAGAGAGAGAGAGAGAGAGAGAGAGAGAGAGAGAGAGAGAGAGAGAGAGAGAGAGAGAGAGAGAGAGAGACTCTCAGGTGTTCTGTGAAGAGAGCGACGTTCTGTAAAAGACATGCTGATTGATGAGTGTTAGAAGCAGGACTAGAGATTTTTTTTTTTTTTGCAAGGGTTGGCGTTGCAAGGGTCGGTTCTTTGCGTTTTTATTTATCTGTAAATTTAATATCACTAGTTCTAGAAAGGTTTACCCCAAAAACAAATGCACGATGAAGTGGGAAATGTGGCTTGAATTGGCTACTTTGGGAGAAGAAACAAAATTGTCACGTTCAACCAGCATCCATGAAGGGGGAGCTTTAGGTTATAATTGTGACTAGGCTTTGTGAGCCATATAAAAAAAAAAAACATTTGTGTGTGTGGTAAATAGTAGAATGTAATTAACTTGAAAGGCTAAAAAAAAACTTATAAACAACTGAAAGAGACAATCGTCCTTTGTTTGATCATATTATGATAAGAAGGGAAGCGGAACATTTTATGATTACAAGAAAGATCACACAGCCAATGATAAAGTACTAGGGGGGGGGAGGGGGAAGGCAGGAAAAGCATGACCATACCTTCTTCCTAGCGCCCCCGCCCCACCCAAAAAAGGAGGAGGAGGAGGGCTGTTTATGGAGTCTAATCCTAGTTTAAGAGTATAAGAATAATAATAACAATATGCTGACTGGTCAGTAAATATAATAAATTTTAAACAAAACAAAAAGTGAAATGTATAAACACATAACATGCTATTTCTGTAAACAAGCGAGTCAAATAGTGTATGGCGCACAGGCATTGAAATGGGAAACAGAGGGACTGAAGAGGCGAAGACGCACAAAATGAAACCCTAAGACGAACGGCAATGATAGAGGCCAAAGCTGCTGGACTGGGTGCCATCTATGATATTGAACTGATGGCAAGGTAGGAGTAGACTGTGAACATTATGTGATATATATTGGCACAGGAGGATGAATGAATCTATGAATGAATGAATGAATTGAGTCAAGAATTGATATCACAGCACTCGGGAGCATTCCCATGCGTGCTCCGTCCTCATCTTCAGCAGCCAGCGCAGTGTTCCAATACTAATGGTACCTGTGACATTGTGGTTATATGTCCGTCTTGACTTTTCCCTGAGTTAAATGAGCCGGGCAGACCCCCATGGTTACACCCAGGTGCCTCATTTTCTCCAGACCATAATAATGAATAAATGAATGAACAGATACTTTAAAAGATAATTTCTATACAAAGGTGCCTCATTCTCTCCAGGTCATAATAATGAATGAATAAATAAACACATACTTTTAAAAGACAATTTCTGTACAAAGCCCAACAAGGTTGCTTACCTAGCTTACCCTCTTCACCCGCCCAGGTTTCCACGCCCCGACAACTGACAACCTTCATAATAGAGACGGCCCACTTGGTCGATTGATGATTGCATACATTTTATTCAGAAAATATCAAAACAAAAGTGACTTCACTAAGATGAAACAAACTTTTAGGTAAAAGTTACTGACTTACAATAAGGATCCCCCCTCCCCCCCCCCCAATTCCCCCACCTTTCTTAAATCTAAGGTTTAATGAAGAGACTGTGCCCAAGCTATGACAGGCCAATAAAGGCGGTGCAAAAACTGGCATACTTTATTGAAACCTAAATTGGATTCTTCGATGTAGCATTGGGTGAAACGATGGGGCCGCGTGACCTGTCAACTGCCGGCCGCTGAAGTGCAAACAAACACACTAATCTTTTTATTCTCCATTCAGTTTGACAATTTACATTTTTCCCTTCTGGATTGTCTGGCGGTTGAATGTGTTTCCCCTTCCTTGTCCCCCCTGTTTCTCGGGACAAAGTAATCAATATCATTAATCAGGTCACCCTCCAGCATGCAATTTTCTATTGTTAAATTATCAGCAGCACTTAAAGTCGGGTTATGGCTGCGGTGGTTTGAACTTAATGATTGTTACAGACAGACAGACAGACAGACAGACAGACAGACAGACAGACAGACAGACAGACAGACAGACAGACAGACAGACAGACAGACAGACAGAAGTTAGAATAGTTAGACTTGAGGCTAAATGATTTAGACTTGCAGACAAATGGATAGACTTGGGTATAGGCAGATACGAACGAACGAACTTTTAAACTGAAAAGCAGGTATTCATTTAGACGTACAGACAAATGGATAGACTTGGCGAGAAGCAAATACGAACCAGTGAACGAGAGAACCAACAAACTATATTTTTCAAGGGTTAAGAATTGGGCACACAAGCCTGTTTCACATTCGGCTCTTCTGGACTCACTCCATGAATACATTATTTCATTATTAGATACGAAACGACGAGGAAGCTCAATTAAAAAGCTTCATTTTGTTGTTGTTGTTTGTTTGTTTTCTGATGTAAATGTATTCTTAGAAAGTGTATAGTTTTTAGATGTAATCACCACAGCTTTTAAAACATGTCTAAAAAAATTTAAAGTGATTGGATTCTTGTAGGCAAAACTATTTTCTTTGTTACGTGTGTAACCATTCAGGCACCACATGCAGCACCACTTCATCAAACCAAACAGTCGCTCCGCCCAGTGACTCGTGGAATTGTCTAAAACAGGGGCAAATCCCGCAGGGCTCGGGTTAGGAGGACGTAGTACACACTAAAAGTGGACGTCTTCGATAGTTGCAAACGCGGCAGGGGCAGTATGAGTTTGACCATTTTCATGTTGCAGAAGAAATGGACATATTTACTCAGAAGGACACTTCGTTTGGATTTGACCGTGGATAGAAAATGATTCCCGATAATATTTGTACAAGAATCACTGGCAACAGTTTTCCCTCTTGGAGTGTAGTACTTACTCTAAAATAAAGCATCGTTCATCCCACAGCAATGATTCAGCATAACCTCCCCTGCTGATTCCTGAGTGCGACACATTTTTGGTTTCAGTGAGGATTGATGGCGCCTCGATCTCTTGATTTCTACCGGCTCGTGGTTGCGAACCCATGATGTATGTCCAGTAACAATTCTTGAAAGGAAACCACCCCCTTCTACTGCAAAGCCCCGCAACAGTTTTTGATCAGCAACATTCCGTTGTTCTTTCACTTCTGGAGTCAACTCTCAAGGCAGCAAGCAGCGGCTGTAATCACTGTTTGCAATTTCCATTAAAAAAAATTCACTGTTTTACTGTTTATTATTAATGTTTACTGTTTATTACAAAAGCGCCACACGACGTACTATACTTCTCGAAAATTAGCTGCATGCTTACGTTAGTCATGCTAAAACTGTAACGTGTGAAAGCTACTATTTGCTACTACTACGATGTTAGTTGTGTATGCATGCTTTTAACAGCAAAGCGACGAAAAGGAAGATAGCAAGTGCAATATCCGGTGTAATCGTTACCTGCTAACGCTTACGCATGCAAATTGAGTCACGCCTTGTCCCTGGGTTGCACCCACTTTACAGACACTGTGGTACTGTAGAATATCATGGATGATGTGATGTGCTGTACATTGACTGAATTCATCTTACAGCCAGTCATACGGTGTCTTTTTTTTTTTTTTTTGCACCCGGCCTCCAATGGCTGCGATCGACTCAGGGGGTCCCTACTGGGAGTGCCTGATCCGGTCATGATCATTTTGTCACATAAGTCGCGCCGTTGTTTGAAACTTCCTACTCCACTCATAGACTTGCTGGACTCACAGATATCCATCACCGTATTGGATATTCATTCGTCGAATAATTTCTATAGGTTAGTTTTAACCTCAGTTCTGTGCGGCGAGGACGATCCCTACAGAAGATGTGGCACAGTCGTGCCTATACATCCCCCAAGAAATAGATGTGCCTAAGTCGGCCAAGTGAATGAATATAGTTCGTATCTCTCTTCAATCGTACTCAAGAACAAGGCCAGTGATGTAACAATTACACAAGAGCTGTTCATTTACAATATTCCAGTCATAGAGGCTTCATAAATTCAATAGTATATGAACACTGTATTATCTGGATACAGGCTATTCGTATGACTCTCTACGAGTTCCTTAACCACTGTTCTAGCTAAACTCCAAGTTTAACATATACCTTCTAAACGAAGTAAATCACTAGTTTTCTCCTAACCTGTCCTATCAAGCGGTTCCGTGGCTAACTGTCCTCTCCAACGGTTCCGGGACTAACTAACCTCTCAAGCGGTCCCGGGGCTAACTTTATTCAACCGCTTTCCCGCTCCTCCTGGCGTACCTTCTCCATCACTTCTCTGTCACCTGTCTTTGGTGGTCACGTTTGGATGAACGTATCTCGTCAGCTGGTCACAGTTCACGGGCACTCGTCGAATGTTTCATCCCTCACTGTCAGATGTCATGGCGGTGTGTTCTGCATAGCTGGCTAGGCCATGGCTTTCTAATCACCTATTTCTGTCATTTCACACAGTGATGGATTAGTACGCCGTGTAGTGGTCTGAAATGTATGCTTGTTCATTTAACCCCTTTCTGCCTATATTTCATTACATTCGCCCTTCACACTTTTTAACAAAATTGTTTCCTATCTTCAATTTTATAAAAACTACTCTAATTATACCCGCTACCTAACTAAACCGTATGTGAACATCTAGCCACGTAATGAAAGCATACAACATAACATGTAACATCATAAAATTCATGCAGAATAATGAAAACGTGACATGCAATAACTAATAGTCAATAATTCTAAAGACATAAAAAAAAAAAAAACGATACAACCCCCTCGTTGTATTAGCATAACAACCTCTTATTCACTGGTATCCCTAATGAATGTGCGGAGTTGTCTGAAGTATAAAGGAATAGTATCTGTATTCCTCCTTTATAAACTCAAACCTGAAAACTTTGTAGACAAGAAATAACATGCCATGTATCCCCAGTTATCAATAAAATAAAACTCGAAAATGTCATCTCCCCAAGAAAGGATGAAAATAGAATCTCTGAGAAAGTCAACATAGACTGAACAATAAGGTATAACCTTTACAGAGTATAAATAATTCTTATACCGTTAGGTATATTAATTGGAGAGAAATTTCTCAGAAACAATCGTAGCATTTCCTCAAGTCGAATGTACAATGCCACCACCTGTATTTACAGGCATTTATCTACTGTGATAGTCCACAGCGTTAATTGTTGCTTCCCTAAGAGGTTGCTTCCTCTGTTTAATGCATATCGCATCTTCTGTAAAGAAATAGCCGGCCTATATTCAGTTACCAATCATGTCATGCTTTGGACTGGCTTATCGCCAAGTACGTTTCTAACTGTGTACCTCCGTAAAGTCTGGTTAAACTCAAATCAGTCATCATTCTGATAGAATGTATAAGAGAGGTTTTGTGGCCAGTAACTCTCTTAGCGAACATAAACCATGTAGGTATTGTAATCTTCACCCACAACCGAACGTGTCGATTTTCACTTGTCCGGGAGAGTACAACACGATAAAAAAAAAAACGTTCATAGTGCAAAACCAAATGTAAATATTAAATGGTAGGGACAAAACAACGATATATATTTAATCTTGTCGTACAAATGACATGTAGACACAACAACAGAATATGTGTAGCGAGCGCGGTACCTCTGTACACAGCAATATAGCGTACGTAAATTGTAATTAATGAAACTAATTACTTGTTATACACCCTACAATCCCACATTTATTGAACCATTTTACGAACGATCCCATTTCAGTCAGTCATGGGGGAAGAAAGGGTGGGGGGGGGGGGGGGGGGGGACTGTAATTAATATATGGTTTACTCAGGGTAAAAATTCAGTCTACCCCCTGATAATTCTGGCCTACTAACTGTAGTGGATGCTAATTGTTCTAGTTCTATTTCTTCTTCTGTCTTATTAGTGATCTGTGTTTTTTCTTTTGTTAAATGATTAGTTACTTTTGTACATTTAATGCCTTTTCGTCGCAAATAAAGAAAAGTTATAAGTCCCATTAATATCAGTATGATCCTGTTTCTGTGTGTATTTAAAGTATTGTCTTGTAAAGTGCCAACTTGACTTAATTCGTGTATGAGATCATGCATGTCTATCGCACTAATGTTCTTTAGATGTTGTGGCATGTCTTGCACTTTAAATGTGGGTAGTGATATCTCTAACGGTTCCCAGACCCTAATAGAATGAAAGCTATTATTCTTGATAAAATCTTAACTCCTGTCGTTGATTATCATATTTTCCGTGTATGATCGGTAGGCAGTTATTTGGACTCCATCGCTGGTTATGTATGTATGTTGTTTATTCTTTGCTTCCGTTTATGAGTATTTTTCATTGATAAAAAACTCTATCATATCGTTTACTGATTCTTCTACAAATTATCATATTACACCATGCACTGGCAGCGAATAACAGCTATAAAAATAAACAACCGTTTACGAAATGTTCAAAGTATTAAAAAAGAAGACGTACAACATAGCTGTGCACTGTCATCTGATTTGTTTTCATTCAACAGCATCCTAAACCAAAGACCACTGAAACGTTAGTTCTCCCTCTTTCATTTTTCTGCGTGCATGTATGGCACTCACTTTTGCCTCCCTCTTTTTAAGCGGGGGGTTGCAGTCATCCTGAGTGGATGACGTTTGCCCTCGGTTTCTCTTTCTTCTTCTGGGCTCGGCCATGTCCTGATCTGTTTCATAATCGCCTGCGTTTCCACAACTATCTGTGTCGCTTCTCATCTCCTCTGAGCTTTCCGACGCTTCCGTAGACTCTGCCTCAAGTAATAATGCCCTACGTTCTCTCTCTGACATAATTGTCTGTCTTTCAAAAATCGGTACATTCCCTTCGCTAGATGAAGCGGAGCGTTCTTTACACGCTCGCCTAATTTGCTTTTCTTCTTCTATGTTAATGTTTCTTTTCGTTGCTGCTCTAGTATGTCTAAACGGGGCGTCTGTAAAATCGGCGATATCTGACTCATTAACTGTTGAACCCTCCTCACTCTTCGACCTGTTAGTCGGTGCCGGTTCTACCTCCGCAGTCGTTACGTGTCCCCCTGTGCATGTTCCCTTGGTTGCTATGTCACTTTCGTTTTCGGTACTCATTCGACTGTTAGTGTCAGTCTCTGGCGGGCATGCTAAAGTAGTTCTCCTGTGTGTATCCTGTTCCACCTGTGGCGGACACTCTGTGTTTAGCGTGTCATTGTATTTAAGATGACCAACATGAACGCGGGCGGTGTGTCCTGTTAGTTGGTTTTTAATAAGGTAGGTTACCGGCCCTAGACGTTCTAACACGAAGTATCCGGCCGTCCACCGGTTGTCAAACTTAGATTCTCTGACGTGTTTTTTGAAAAATACGGTATCTCCGACATTAAACTCTGCTAAAACAACATTTTTGTCTGCGTACTGTTTACGTTTGTCAAACGCTTTTTTAACATTTCTCCGTACTTTCACGTGAGCCTCATGCATATCCTGTGTATAAGACGCTTCTTGCTGGTTTGTTTCTTTAAATGTCTCTACTCTCTCTACTTTACTATGTGTGCTATTGCTATGTAGTCTGTTTATTTCTACCGCGTTTGCTTCCCATAACCAATCCATTGCCAAACAACCCTCTTTATCTTGTTCGGACTTAACGTTAGCCGGTATTAACTTCTTATGTGTCCCTGTGTTCCCTTCTTCTTTAAAGTATTGACCGTGTGTCCCGTTTACTGTTACAGCATTCACTTCTCTAACGTAATTTTTACAAAACCGTACCCTGTTATTCCTGTCATTAAACCCTCCTAGCTTGTATTCACTGACTTGTGAGGGGTAGGTCATGTTTTTAGAATTACGGTTTAATGTCTGGAAATAGTTCCGCCGCGCATATGAACCGTCTTTCCCTCTACTTTGCGCTCTGGGTATCTTCCACTGGGACCTGTATTTAGCTAACACTTTGTTTTTTAACATTTCTTCTAACCTCTTTGTCTCATCATAAGCAGCGCACATGTTTTGGTTACCTGCCTGCCCCAATCTGTCACAGTGATTGAACGGATTATTTCCTAAGTTTTGCAATCTTATACTCTTATTATATCCTAATTTGCTTAACCTGTCTCCTTTGAATCTGTTAGCTTGATTATGCGTCGTACCGTGGGCCCTGTAATCTTGATTAGTGCTCATCGTGCTAAATCTGGAATCTGGATGACATGACCTAACTCGACTTCGGTTATTATCATGGATATTTCCTACACTATTTATGTTCTGATAACTGTTGCCATAATTATGCCACTGCTCCTGTGCTCTGCTATTTCTATTATTTGCTAATTTTCTCAACCTGTCTGCTCTATGGAAATTTTTAAAATGCCCTCGTTCATTTTGTACACATGACCTCAGTTGACCCTGATTTTTCTCGTACGCTTTTGTGTTGTCTGGTCTGCGGTACTGATTATCTCTAGGGTATTGCAATCTCACGTTATCATAATTTCGCCTGTCTGGGAAACCGGACAGTCGATTAGCAGCGACGTTACTTCTAGTGACTGATGCTATGTTATAACTTCTTTCTCTCTGTCTTTGTCTACGACTATCTACAGTTGACCAGTGCTGGGCAGTTTTTTGTTCTATAAAAAATGGAATACGGAGTTTTCTACCTAACTGTGCTACTTCATTAAAAACTCTGCTAAACTGTGCTCTCACTGTTCGTTGATATGCCATTATTTAAACCTGGAAAATTAACTAATGCAAGTAAATTAAAATTGAAAAAACAGAAAATGTCAAATTACCTTGTTGAGTGCGGTCTGAAAAAAAATTCTCTTTTCACAACACACTGTAATTAAAAATCGGCACTGTCCTGGAATTATTTTCTAAGTTAATAGGAAAGGTAGGGAAAGATAAGAAAAGGTTTTCCCTACACCACTGTAAATTTAAAATCACAATATATTTAAACTAATTAATGTTAATGTTCAAGGTTCTTTAAAATCGCGCTTATTTTGCAGTTCCTATTTGTAAAATCGGACAGCTCACAGTTCTTGACTTTCCTATAGTCTTCCGAGGGTGTAAAGCTAGGAAAAGTTTATATTATGGCTCCAGACTAGAACGGGCGCGTCCCCCTGATTCTAGTGTAGACGGTTTGCTCCGGGCTAGAACGGGCGTGTCCCCCTGATTCTAGTGTAGACGGTTTGCTCCGGGCTAGAACGGGCGTGTCCCCCTGATTCTAGTGTAGACGGTTTACTCCAGGCTAGAACGGGCGTGTCCCCCTGATTCTAGTGTAGACGGTTTACTCCAGGCTAGAACGGGCGTGTCCCCCTGATTCTAGTGTAGACGGTTGGCTCCAAAAGGTGGTGCAGGCTGTTGGTCTGGTTTACGTCTCTCCAATCTGATGAAGGGTTTGTCGAATGTTTTTTTTTTTTTTTTTTTTTTTTTTCAGCAGGTACTATCATCAACGTGCTTTTAGTTCACGTTTTGTTGCGGTAGCTTATTTGGTATTTTGTTACAGCAGTCTTGACTGTTAAAGATGTCGATGTCAACAAGACTATCCTGGTCACGGCACCAAATATCCACATACTTGTGGCACAGTCGTGCCTATACATCCCCCAAGAAATAGATGTGCCTAAGTCGGCCAAGTGAATGAATATAGTTCGTATCTCTCTTCAATCGTACTCAAGAACAAGGCCAGTGATGTAACAATTACACAAGAGCTGTTTATTTACAATATTCCAGTCATAGAGGCTTCATAAATTCAATAGTATATGAACACTGTATTATCTGGATACAGGCTATTCGTATGACTCTCTACGAGTTCCTTAACCACTGTTCTAGCTAAACTCCAAGTTTAACATATACCTTCTAAACGAAGTAAATCACAAGCGGTTCCGTGGCTAACTGTCCTATCAAGCGGTTCCGTGGCTAACTGTCCTCTCCAACGGTTCCGGGACTAACTAACCTCTCAAGCGGTCCCGGGGCTAACTTTATTCAACCGCTTTCCCGCTCCTCCTGGCGTACCTTCTCCATCACTTCTCTGTCACCTGTCTTTGGTGGTCACGTTTGGATGAACGTATCTCGTCAGCTGGTCACAGTTCACGGGCACTCGTCGAATGTTTCATCCCTCACTGTCAGATGTCATGGCGGTGTGTTCTGCATAGCTGGCTAGGCCATGGCTTTCTAATCACCTATTTCTGTCATTTCACACAGTGATGGATTAGTATGCCGTGTGGTGGTCTGAAATGTATGCTTGTTCATTTAACCCCTTTCTGCCTATATTTCATTACAAAGAGATGCCTACGTCTTCAGCAGAATGCCCACGAAGTCTCATCCTCATGTAGCAGGTCCTTTGCAGAACGTCGCTCTCATCACGGTCTGCCTGAAAGAAATTCGGTCTCTCGCCAGCTCTCCCGCCTCATGTACTTTCATATCCAAGGAAGTCACTTATATCCTGTTCCCATCTTCGTGTTGGTCGGCCCCTGCCCCCCCCCCTTTTTCCTGGTACCATGCCTTCTACTATTATTTTTTTTTAAATCCGCCATGGCGCTTGATATGGTCAAAATATTTCAGTTTCCGAGACAAGATGCTGTTTATTAGCAAATCTTCCATGATGTTCAGATCTGGTAAAATGTCAGTATTTCTTCTCTTCTCCGTTCATGTGATTCTGAGAATCTTTCTATAGCATTTCAGCTTAAAAGCTCGGTACTTAATTTATAACTTACCCCTGACGTCAAGACAACGTCAGGGTAGACATTCCCAATAAATTCTAGGGTGTTCAGGTTGTAGTTTCTCGTGATTTATCTACAGCTAAGTTTAGGGTTAGGGTTAGGGTTAGGGTTAGGATTAGAAGACACTAGATGAACACTCAAAAAAAAGCACCACACAACAGCACACTTCCACCCCTTGAAATAATGGACTGTCAGGTCAGCTGTGGATTTACCACGGGGATTTCGTGTTTGGGGTACGTTATAAATTAAGAACCAAAAGCTCTTATTTGATTTCTTAGGGACTGGGAGATAGCCCACGACTCACATCCGTACGTTGCTACAGGGATGATGCATGCTCTCAATATTGTAATTTTGATTCACTTACTCGTGCTTAAATAGACCTTGAATGTTGTGTAACTGACTGGAATGATTAACCATATCAGATAAATGAAGTCTGCCTGGGTAAAATACTTAACTTTATATTCTTATCATGCTCAATGGTGGTTGGTGAGTGGATGAAGAATTCAAATATAAAACAATAATATAAATATATACGGATGATTTCACAAGATCAGAAACCAGCTAAGGTTTCAGTGTCTGTATATCTGCCACGTGTCAGTAATGCTTAGCCACGCATAATGAGGCATATGACAAGGAGAGAATTTGTGATTTGCAAATAATGAAGAATTATGCCTGTTTAATGGGCATGGATGAGACATAGATGGAGAATAGGAGACATTCTTCAGGGTACAGATTAAGAAATAATCAATAAAATGTCCACGGTGTCGATGGAGAAATTTACACACACGCACGTACAAATGCATTATGTTTGTATAAATGTATGTGTGTCTTTGTGTGTGTATGTACTGTATACTGTATATACTATATATATATATATATATATATATATATATATATATATATATATATATATATATATATATATATATATATAATCGTGGAAGTGCACCATGGACAGTTCGACCATTGCTGTAAAATTATGTGGAAGCAGCGGAGATATTTTATAGACAAATTATGAGAAGACCCTAGACAATTAAAAACCGTCATGAAAATGTCATAAAAGACACTGACTCACGAAAACTGACCGCCCACTTCAGAAAGAGACAATCTACATTCTTTGATTACAGTATCAGAAGGAGAAACATGGCGATGGTGGTAAGGTTGGAGGGTCAAAGAGGCAGATCGAGACTTAAACGATGTTGAGCAGTTCCATCCCAAAGCATGGAAGGTCATCTGTGTCGGAACTGATTAGAAAGTACACAGAAGACAAGCTGCGTAGACGCCCTGCATGTTGGATGTTTGAACATGTTTCCCGAAAGCTGAAAGAGTATTTATTTTACCGAGTACAGACGGTTTCCAAAGCAGCACTTTCATTGTACAATCCATACACTAATGTTTGTAACATATTCGACCCTGATATAAGCACATGGTCAGCTTTGCATTGCAATGTACTAATTGTGCCTCATTTTCTTCTTCTTAACGTTTCACGGCTGTAAACTTCGGGGGAATATTCTGGTTGTTCGTCATCTACTGGAGATTGGTCTTGTTTCAGTACTTGAGTTTTGCTTGAACATCCGTTTTACAGATCTGGCTTATCTGTGTGCATATTGTTGAAGAAAGGACTGGAGGTTGTTTTCTTTGGCAAAACAATTACAAAGAAAGTACTGTACTGTCTCTCCAGCTACAAAACCTCGATCACTAAGTTTTGATCAGAGAGCATACATAGGTCAATTAAATATTGTCCAAGCGGCATATGACATTTAAATCTTGACCAGAGGTACAGGGCATTAAAATCTTGATCATAGAGCTTAGGGCATCTAAATCTTGATCATAGAGTTTAGGGCATTGAAATCTTGTTCAGGAGGCAACGTCATCACTCTTTCTTGAAACAAGTTCGTCTTAGTTTCAGTTTCTCAGCTCACCTGGCTAAATTTGCAACATTCTTTCGCATAGTACAGACAAATATATCTCTTTCTGCAATTTTTTTTTCTAATATACTTCCTGCTAAAATGGAGGAAAGGCTTGGCAGAATGTTAAGCTTCAAAGTTATTTTGCTTCCGACAGTTCTTTGCTAATGCAGTTTCCATATAAGGACGGTAGTCTACGGTCTCATTGGATGAGCTACTGAGTTTAGTGCTTGGTTGCAACCCTCTGAGCTGTGTTTTTCCTATGGAATGCGTTTCCTTTGCGCATCTGTTGTGTCGTTTTGTTCAGTGTCGCTGGTGGCCGGCTTACGTGTGAGCTGGTGAATTACCTTATGTAGGAATTTGGGCTGTACCGAATATTCGATTCGTATTCGCTTCGGGGCCGAATAGTGGATCTACTGACTATTCGGTATTCGGCCGAATAGTTGCGGTCCGGCCGAATACGAATAGTAGTTACCTTACACCCGCTTCTGCATACATTGCCTTAACGCTGACAACATGGAACGATTGGTTTTGTTGAACGCTAATGCAGCTTTCCTGCATTAACTAAGTTGTCAGTGACAATTTATAAGTTTAGTTACTCGTTATAATGCAAAGGATTCTTTCGTTCCTAGTTATTAGTAACCACAGACTGACTGAAGGATGCAAAACATAAAATGTTTTTAAATGATTACTATTCTGTACGAATACTAACTAGACATGGAAAGAATATAAACTCCGGCCACATTCAAGTCGATAATATGAAAATCAAACGCACGGAAACATTTAAGTACTTGGGTGCAAACTTCAACTGCTCCAACATGCTGAGAGAAGAAATACAATCTAGAATACAATGTAGAAATAAAGTGTACTATGCCCTTCAACATCTGCTAAAGTCAAAGTGTCTGTTTCTTAAGACCAAGATCAAAATATATAAAACGTCGATAAGACCAGTCGTTTTATATGGCTGTGAAACTTGAAGCATAAATAAAAGAGATGAGGTCTTATTACAGGTTTTCGAAAACAATCTTACGACAAATCTTTGGAAGATGTTAACAGCGGGCAATGGAGAGTGAGAAGCAACAACGTAACACATAATATGTTTAAATCACAATTGATCAATGGCATTATGAGAGCTAATAGACTGAATTGGTGAGGGCACATTGAAAGAATGTCAGATGACAGAGAAATAAATACTGTATACACCTGAGAGAGGATGGGCGTAGACCACGAGGCAAACAACTGGTGTCACAAATTGTGAAGAGAAGGCCAGCCAGAGAGATGAATGGAGACGAGTGATATCTGCAGCAGTAAACCTCAAGGGCTCAGAATGCTAAAGAAGAAGATGACTATTCTGTGCTACTTTATGTGAAGTAACAGTTCAGCGTACATTTGAAATGTGAATGTGTTTTTTTTTTTTTTTTTTTTGGGGGGGGGGGGGGGGGGGGGGGGAATATATTTTATAGACTATACACTATTCGTATTCGGCGGAATAGTTGGTCCCATATACAAAATCACTATTCGGTGCAGCCCTAGTTTAAATTACATCGAATGAACGGCCGAGCGAACGATCGTTTTGAAAGAGGTGGGAGTAGTGACCACTTGAAAGATCTGCGGAAGAGATAGAGGAAGACAACGATAGAAGATTCTTGACAGTCTTGTTGCATGGCATGGAGATGTGTCAGCACACGAACTAATACATGCTGCTGGAGATCACAGATTGTGGCGGGGCATAATCGCCGACGCCAGTCGGCAAAGCACCTGATGATGATGATATACTATTCGTATTCGTATTCGGCAGAATAGTTGGTCGCACTATTCGTATTCGGCCGAATAGTGAAAATCACTATTCGGTACAGGCCTAGTAGGAATTATCATGTGTATAGTAACCAACTTATCGTGCCCGACAACTTCCATCAACGATAAACTGCATTTATGGTGGCCAACGTTGGCTTTGCCACCTCCAGCAACTGAAATACGCATTTACTGCATGCACATATTTCTGGATTGTTCTGGGACTGTTGTTTGCTCACCTGTTTTTTCAAATGCCACAGTCAGGGACATTTCATTTGATTCGCACTGGCACAGGAACGGAGCATGTTTGGGGAAACCCGATAGTGGTGATGTTGAAACCTCGACTAACTCACTTTCTTCATGAAATTAAACCACTTTTGTGCGTTATTTTACCATTAGGAGTCGTTTCAGTTTTTTTTTTTTCTTTTTGTTTTAGTTCTTAACGCACGCTCAAAATTCTTGACTGAAACAAAAAAGTAAAGTCAGTCTAGATAAAGCGAGAGAAATTACTGAATCAATATTGGGCAATTAAAAATGCTAACCCAAGCTCCGAATCGAACCGATTGTATCAAACAACTCCCAGTAGATACAAGGTTGTTCTGTAACCTGAGGTAGCCGTAGTGGTATCCTTGCGTGACAGACAACATGGCAAATAACCTCAGCGTTCCATGTAATAGTAACACTTGAATGTGGCTGGATTAGGACTTTCAAACAGGGCAGAGTCTAGGGCAAGGCTATTCAACTGGCGGCCCGCGGGCTAAATCTGGCCCACTCAGGCCTAGAAGTGGCCCCTCGATCAATGCCGGCTGTATTGTATTAATGATCAGTCTACGCTGGGGTTGGGATCTCTGGCCGGTGGCGATCCCATTTTCAAAATTTTAGTTTGACGTTAGTCTTTCAAGACCCCGCCCATATACTCACTAGCTAACTTCTGATTGGTAGTTCCTGAGCCTCGGGCCCTTCGCACAAGTTTACGGGGTTGTTCGGCAATGCAGTTGATATCGCGTGTTGAATAATTTAGCACGCCAGCCTTTTTAACACTCCAAAAACATGGAGAAACTGGGTCTAACACAACCCCTTAGTGAGTGCTGCAACATATGTCACATGCATTCTCTTTCTCGGAATGAAAACGTAAATGCAAGACATCGCAGAAACCAAACAACAGAGAGGGACACACCCGTAACCTACAGGACAGTCGATTAGGCCAACAAACTTGTAAATGAAAAGTGACCTACTCTGTTTGGAAGACAAACGTCGAACTAACCTAATAGCCCTGGTTTAGAATGGCGCACCGGAGCGAACCAAAGAAGGTATACTTTTTTGCCTTACAGCAAGAGTGTTGCTGCAGCCTTGAGACTTGGCCAGCAGCTACAGGCCCAAATGACTTGGTTTCAAATCCGCATCGATGTGAATATTTCCCCCCAAAACTGACCCAGGCTCCTAAATAAACAATGGGTACCAGGTTAAGTCCTAGGAAGTAAAGGCTGTCGGCGAGACTTTGACCACATAACTAATATATCCTTATTCTGTAGTACCAATATATGTCATATAAAGCTCGCAGTCTTTTCCTCCATTCCGCTCTATTTTGTGAAAACCCTTCAATATCATGGATGGAATCCAGTCCCGCACCTTTGGCCTTTCTCATCAACGTTCATTTTAGAGTTGTTCTTTTGGGCGCCTTTGTTCCTTACTCTTTTTACCTCCAATTGTATTGCTTATTTGGTGATTCTCTGACGTTTCTTTCAATGGAGCGCCATCTTCCTTTTCTAATAACTATTGTCACCACTGGTTGCCCCTGACTTTTTTCTATTCCTTTAACTCTCCGGATTTCAGTGTGCCGCCCAGTCTATGTAAATATAGGTCTAGCACTATATGCCCTATGGGGGCGATGGAGAGGGGGAGGGGCGCCTTTGTGTAGCGGCTAGACGCTCGCATGCGGATCGGAAGGTCTTGGGTTCTGGTCCTGAGGGATCAAGTCTTTTTCTTTAAAAAAAATTACCAGTTCGACCCAGCCTTGAGTGGGTACCAGGTATAGTCCTAGGAAGATAGGCGGCCGACCTGATCCTGACCACATCACTCTCTAAGTATCGACGATACAATAAAATCGAGATCTAGCCCTATATGCCCTATACGTTTATTAGTGAAAATAGTCATTTATGCCACATACTTACTTGATTGTAAGATTATTAAATCATCTTCAGGGGCATTGCCGACTGGCGTTGGCGATCATGCTATTTTACCAGAAGCGTGTATCAGTTCTTGCACCTTTCTATCATAATCATAAACCACTTCTGCCTTTAAACCCTCGTAGGGAAGAATAATTTGTGTTCCAGTCCAGCCCTGGCTGCCAATTGCCATTGTCGCGCCGTGAACGCTTAGAGTGTCTTTGATGTTGACAATCCATATTTTATATGCTGCTGGTAGTAGGAGTAGTAGGAGAAGCGGTAGAAAAAGCAGCAGCAGTAGTAGTAGTAATAGTAGAGGTGGTGGTTGTTAGTAGTGATAGTAGTAGTAGTAGAGGTGGTGGTCGTTAGTAGTGATAGTAGTAGTAGTAGTAGTAGTAGTAGTAGTAGTAGTAGTAGTAGTAGTAGTAGTAGTAGTAGTAGTAGTAGTAGTAGTAGTAGTAGTAGTAGTAATAGTAGAGGTGGTGGTTGTTAGTAGTGATAGTAGTAGTAGTAGTAGTAGTAGTAGTAGTAGTAGTAGTAGTAGTAGTAATAGTAGAGGTGGTGGTTGTTAGTAGTGATAGTAGTAGGAGTAGTAGTGCACTAAACGGTAGTTAACAGAGAACCTCTAATGCAATGAAGGGAGAGGGTAATCACTCTGGCCTCCTTACTCGTTTGTAGAGACAAGGAAACATACACCACAAACACAGGCAGTCTTACCTGGACATCCTCAAAGTTAGTGAACAACGAGCCCTGTGACGGCATGGTGGATACCCTCTTGTCTGTTGGTCCATACTCCAGGCCCCTAAAGGGGTAATAATTGGGAAAATTATGTCACCAGAGCAGCATCACACAGGGGACTTGGCCATAGCCACGTGACTTTAGTACGGTTAAAAAATCGTACCCTCACACTTTAATAAATACATCGAACACTCCTGCTAGGATCAACATGAATTTTTGCATGTGGCCTTAGATGTCCCGTGTCATTGTGATGTTTGTCATTTACGATTGCAAATTTGTGTCATTTTTGTTTGACTAACAATTTGTCCACCACTAAGAAAATAGAATATACAGTAATTAGGAAGAGTGTGGAGATTATTTGGAAATCTCTCTATATATATGCAGCGATGCGTGATGACTGTTTTGATAGCCTATCCTGCATACAATAAAAACAACTGTGTTCGTGTAACTCACGGGAGGCTAACGCTGGAGATGACCATATGAGTGTGAAAAGTCTTTAAATCAGGTGTAATCTGAGGTTTTAAAAAGTTCCAGTTACATTGTTAACTATAAGCTGATTTGTTTCCCTTCTAGTCAGTGTCTGTTTTTTCATGGACCGCACATAAGGCAAAATTAAAATTAAAAACTGTTTTTTAAAAACAATATATATATATATTTATTTTTTTTTTATTTTTTTTTATTTTTTTAACGTATCCAGAAACCATGAGTTGTAAACCCTTTGGCTCAGTACTATGGATATCGCAACCCTTCGGCATTGATTCCATTATAGGTACCGTTAATCTGGGAGAAATGTGGCTTTTCTGCCTACCCCCGGGAGTGAACCCGGACCACAAGGAGTTCGTCACCCTGCCGCCGCGAAAGTCAGGTTTAACCAACTTCGCTAGAGAGCCGGGCATATATATATTTATAACAAGGACACATTTATTTATAGGTCACATGCCAAACTTCATCAACGTATACCGATCGGTTACTGAGTAACCTTTTGTTTTTGTGTTTTTGTTTTTGTATTTAAAATATAGTCTAAGACTTCTGAAACAGATTATAGCTCATGTAGCTAGCTGTGCCTATCTGTCCGTCGCTGTCGGGACTTCCGGCTACGTCGTCATCGTCGGGAGCCCCGATACAACATTGCAGTTCAACGGGCTTTCAGGGATTCGTAATAAAGGGATTCTTGTCAGAATAGTGACTCTTTGTGTCACCGGGTGTTAATCGCTAATTATGCAGTCGTAGAGGGATAGGAGTTAAGCGTCACTCGGCTCCTGAAGCTGTGGCCACAGCGGCTAACTATGGCTAAGATACTAGGATAACAGTCACTGTTTACATCACATGATCATGCTGATTAGATAACATATTCACATTGTATAAATCACTTTTTCCCACTGTTTAAATCACATGTTCACACTGTTTATATGACACACTGATGCCAACTAAATCACATATTCCCACTATTTAAAGTCACTTTTCACACTTTTAAAATTATATAATCACACTGTTTTAATTACATGTTTACAATGTTTAAATCACGCGTTCAAGTTGTTTTAATCTTATATTCACGGTTTAAATCAGTTATTCGTACTATTTAAATCATACATTCACACCGTTTTAATAATACATTCCCACTGTGTAAATCATATATTTCAACAGTTTAAATCTCTCTCTCTCACACACACACACAAACACTTTTTAGATCACAGATTCGCTTGTGTAAACAACACGTTCGCCATGTTTATATCACACACACATATTATTTAGAAATGTCATAGACGCATATGTAAAATGTTTTGATAACTTAATCACACTGTTGAAATCACTTGTTCACACTGGGTTGACAACATATTTCCATTGGCTGGACAACATATTCACACTATTTACACCATATATTTCAACTGTTTAAATAACATATTGATATTGTCCAAATCACTTATCTCTACTGTTGAAATCATACATTCGCACTATTTAGATAATATGTTCACACTGTTTCCCTTACACATCTATAAATGTTTAGCTTCCAATACACGCTTGTGAGATGACATTTTAACACGGTATATACCATTCGCTAAGTCGATGCGAACGCTTCGTAATGCCGTGATGTTGGGTTCGATCCCAGCTGCGGGCCATGAGCCTTGCGTTGGTTTCGACAGTGGTATCAAGAAAGCCGACCGTCAAGAAGCAATGGCAAACTACTGGACGTAAATTTGCCTAGAAAAACCACACAACAGCCAGGGGCTGTTGAGGTTGGTTCGGCAACGTCCTGTAAAGGATACGCAACTAACCATATACCATTCACTCACAGCTTGTTGATGGTAGATGTTTCATCCCACCAGGACATCACACCGAGCGATAAACACCCGGTATTTAAAATATCTATAAATGGTTTATTACGGTAAATTTATTTCTTAGATTTATGCGTTCAACTTCAATGTATGCGAATTCAATATGTTAATGTATTCTGTCTAAATCTATGTTTCATCAGACTGATAATTTCATTTGGAATTCGGAAGTACTTTGAAAGAACTTCAAGGGTAAATACGAGAAGTTATGTCTTCCATTCCACATGAGTTTATATGTGAAATCAGCTGCTGAGGAAATATGTTGCCCAAATCGAATTTTAAATAGAAGCAAATGCTAAACGTTTTCATCGCATATCCATTTCTAGTAAAAAGTATGATTAATAAATAAAGTATAAGTAATTTGAAGTGGGCTGTTAATTTCCAATAACCCTGTAGATAACATACTGTTGCTATCTAAATTATATATATATACACACTGTTGATATTATAACTACTACACTGACTGTATATCTGCTACTTTGACTGTTTATCCTCAATGTCTGGATATCATACCCATACGCTTGACTTTATATCCAGGCTGTTTACATTACATATATTACCTGTTTATATATCAATTTAGGTCGGATTACATATCCACACTGTACACATTCTTCCACACAAGTACTGCTTTGTGAAGTTTAGAAAACTAACAGTTCTTCTACCTTTGGGAAAAAATTCCAGTCACGTGGTTACGCCAGACATATAAATATAGGTTCAATGTTCCAGAACTTATGTCTAGCTAAAGGGGCGGTACAAGGGACGCCAGATGTGCCAAAAATTGAATGTAGCTATCGGATTTTTTTTAGAAACTATATACTCAAACATTGCAAAAAGGGACTGACGATCTATAGACCTATAAGTGAAAATGGAGACCATCAATCGATGACCAGCAGAAAGAAAGACAGTCGACCATGAGTCAAAACAACTGGACAGGCAGTCGATGGAGAGATAGACAAGCAGACAAAAAGACTTACAGATATACAAGTAAGTAGACTGGCAGACGGACATACATATGAACTAACGAATAAACCAACAAACGATCTGCTTTTAGTGTGTTGAGAATAAGACATGCATGTTAGTCTAAAATTGTGATCCCATTTCCTTCATTGTTTTAGGTACAGTAGCGGTCAGCTCAGCGTCCTGTGGTATCTGTTTGTTTGTTTGTTTGTTTTAGTATCCAGAAGCCTTTGGCTCCGTATTATGGATATCGCAACCTTTCGGCCTTGATTCCATTGTAAATACCGTAAATCTGGGAGAAAATGTGGCTTTTCTGCCTACCCCCGGGAGTGAACCCGGACCACAAGGAGTTCGTCACCCGCTCACCGCACAATCCGGGTTAGCCAACTACGCTAGAGAGCCGGGCTCTAGTGGCATCTAGCAAAGGCTGTCCGAGAGAGCACCGCTTCACCAGGTTGAGTGACCAAAGTGTGGGACATTCATTTCATGATAAGCCAATGTGCAGGTCGTGTCTACCCGATTATGACAATAAATGTGTATACATGGCGGCAACACGTTGTTGAGTTGTCGTGACAGTTTGTGCGCAAGTGGGGTACACCAGTTTTGAGTGTGAATCATATCTAGGACATTTAGTTATACAACAAATGTAAACACAGCGATATCAGTTAAATCAGTCGCTTCACGTGACAATGTGAGCACAACGATGTCAGTTAAATCAGTCGTTTCAGGTGACAATGTGAGCACAATGATGTCAGTTAAATCAGTCGTTTCAGGTGACAGTGTGAGCACAATGATGTCAGTTAAATCAGTCGTTTCAGGTGACAAGGTGAGCACAATGATGTTAGTTAAATCAGTCGTTTCATGTGACAATGTAAGCACAATTATGTCAGTTAAATCAGTCGTTTCAGGTGACAAAGTGAGCACAATTATGTCAGTTAAATCAGTCGTTTCAGGTGACAATGTGAGCACAATGATGTCAGTTAAATTAGTCGTTTCGGGTGACAATGTAACCTCAATGATGTCAGTTAAATTAGTCGTTTCATGTAATAATGTGAGCACAATGATGTTAGTTAAATCAGTCACCTCAGGTGACACCGTGAAAATAACAATATCGGTTAAATCAGTCACTTCTGGTGACAATGTGAACTGAAAAATATCGGATATAAATCATATTCAAGGGCCTAAAAGGAGATAGAGTATTTCTTAGTATACACCTACACACACATACATACACACACACATACATACACCGACACATATATTTATATTGGTACATATATTATTAAGATGTAATGTATTTAGAACTTTGTTTCTTCTTCTTCTTCTTCTTCTTCTTCTTCTTCTTCTTCTTCTTCTTCTTCTTCTTCTTCTTCTTCTTCTTCTTCTTCTTCTTCTTCTTCTTCTTCTTCTTCTTCTTCTTCTTCTTCTTCTTCTGCTTCTTCTTCTTCATCTTCTTCTTCTTCTTCTTCTTCTTCTTCTTCTTCTTCTTCTTCTTCTTCTTCTTCTTCTTCTTCTTCTTCTTCTTTTTCTTCTTCTTCTTCTTCTTCTTCTTCTTCTTCATCTTCTTTTTCTTCTTCTTCTTCTTCTTCTTCTTCTTCTTCTTCTTCTTCTTCTTCTTCTTCTTCTTCTTCTTCTTCTTCTTCTTCTTCTTCTTCTTCTTTCTTCTTCTTCTTCTTCTTCTTCTTCTTCTTCTTCTTCTTCTTCTTCTTCTTCTCTCTCTTCTCTTCTTCTTCTTCTTCTTCTTCTTCTTCTTCTTCTTCTTCTTCTTCTTCTTCTTCTTCTTCTTCTTCTTCTTCTTCTTCTTCTTCTTCTTCTTCTTCTTCTTCTTCTTCTTCTTCTTCTTCTTCTTCTTCTTCATTTTTTTAAGCGTACAATGGATGTAAACTCCGGCGCTGAGTTCTAGCTGTTTATCCACTCTTGGATTTTTCTCTGGTTCCATAACTTGAATTTTGCGTGGACATCTGTTTTACAGATCTGGCTTACTTGTATGTAGACTGTTTGCTTCCTCGCGTCTCAGGCAGATGTACTCCGACTTAGAAGGAAATGCCCATAAAAAGTCGCTTTGTACGATATGATTGTTAGTAGAACAGTAGGTATATTCTTACCCGGCCCTCACACACTCACACACCCTTATACACTCACACACACACACACACACACACACACACACATGGAGCATCAACAAGTTAAAATTATTGACATTTTCCAAAGATAACCATCACATTATGCATGAAAATTGCCAAATACTGTGTATACTTTATCAAACTGTCGGTTGCAGCGACCTAAATAATAATACGAATGCAGAAAAAAGGAAACGACTCGCTGAAAACTTGGATGTACAGAGGAACGCGTCGAATTTTATGGAAAACAAAAACAGGGCTTCAGGCGAGACGGTATTAAAACGAATAAAAGATTTCAATTAAATAAAAGCCAACACATATCACCATCGTTAGAACAGCGGTTCTCCACCTGCCGGTTGCGACCCTTTTTTGTGGGTCAAACGACCCTTTTTTGTGTGTCGAACGACCCTTTTTTGTGTGTCGAACGACCTTTTTTGTGTGTCGAACGACCTTTTTTGTGTGTCGAACGACCCTTTTTTGTTTGTCGAACGACCCTTTTTTGTGTGTCGAACGACCCTTTTTTGTGTGTTGAACGACCCTTTTTTGTGTGTCGAACGACCCTTTTTTGTGTGTCGAACGACCCTTTTACAGGGGTCGCCTAAGACCATCAGAAAACACATCTTTACTGATGTTATAAAGGAAAAAAATTGTTTGGGAGTCGCCATAACATGAGGATACTTTATAAAAGGGTCGCGGGGTATGATACCCGATAATCTTCCCACGCTACACACTACCTCACTCCTGATTGGTCGACCTCCAGTCACCCGACCTTCGGCACTGCGTTGTTAACGCCTGTTGTATATTTAAGCACGCCAGCGCTTTTAACACTACAAAAACATTTACAAACTGGGTCTAACCCACGACTCCCCTAGAGAGTGCTGCAGCATATGTCACAGGCATTCTCTTTCTTGTGAAAAAACGTAAATGCAAGACAAACCAAAAAGGACAACATAGCCGCAATCCCCCGGACAGCTGACAAGTCTAAAAAATGTATCAATGGAACACGATTTAGTTCCGCTGAGGAGATTATCGTGGATCTCACCGAGTCGCGGCATTTGCAAGCTTGAGAGCCACTGGTGTAGCAGGTCATTCGTAGAACGTCGCTCTCACCACAGCCTGCGGTAAAGAAACTAAGGCTTTCACCAGCTCTTCTGTCTCGCGCACTTTCATATCCTTGGTGGCTTTTATATCCCGTGTTCATCTTCTTTCTGTCTGCCCCTGCCCCTTCTGTCTGGCACCATATCTCCTATTAAATTTCTTTTTAAGGCAGCAAAATCTCAGTGTCCGATGACAGATTTTTTTTTTTTACTAGCTAATCTTCTTTGTTGTTCAGATATTCTTTAATGTCATTATTTCTTTTCTTCATAGTCCATGGTATTCAGAAAGTCTTTCTATAGCATTTCAATTTAGAAGCCCCTTTTTTTTTCTGCCCTAATGACTGCAAGAGAGTCCAGAGCTCTCATCCATATGTTGCTACAGGGGAAATAAAAGCCCTAAAATTTTGACTTGGTTTAAAATACTGACTTAAAAGACAGAACACTTTCATTAAAAATTAATGTTATTTTAAAAATTAAAAAAAAAAAAAAAAATTCTAGAGGAAATATTTAAAGGCCCGACAGCAAGAAGCATACTGTGACAACATCGAGATGGACAACAACAGTTTTACTACCAAGATGATAGTTAGACAGTGTTGGAGATAGACTACAGCCAACCTTAATTGTGCAGACGGCACCTGATTGATGACTAATGACGATGTTGATGTAATTAGTTCAGACTGGTAACGATGATCTTAGAAAGTTAAACGGTTAACAAACAATTTTTTGGAAGTAGGTAGGTAGCTGTACCCCACTAGGACATCACACAAGCGATAAACATCCGGTGACACAAAGTGCCACCATGCGGATGAGGATTACACGTGGAGAGGTCAAAGAAACCCCTTTCAATCGTTAGGCCATATTTATAACCCGGCAATTTTCAGAGGCCCCGGCAGAAGCCAGGGTGGGGCTTCAAATAATAAAATATTACATCCGACATGGAGACGACTTTTGATAATAATTTGGAAGTGGTAGAGATGTTGTTTTATAGACAAATGATGAGAATACCCTGGACAGACAAGAAGTAATGAAGATGCCTCGAAAGAAACTGACCCTCGAAAAGAACTGACTGCACACATCAGAAGGATACAATCTATTTTGTTTGGCGATGTCATGAAAAAGAGACAACTGGATTACATCGTGACGGTTGAAAAGCTGGAGGGGACAAGATGCAGAGAGAAGTTGCAAGGGCAGTTTGATGGCATGGCAGATCATCTGTGTTAGAACTAGGGCTGTACCGAATAGTGATTTTCATTATTATAATACGAAAGAATACGAAATGTTGGACCAACTATTCGGCCGAATAAGAATACGAATACGAATAGTGAATCATCATCATCAGGTGCTTTGCCGACTGGCATGGGAGATTATGCTTCGCCACAATCTGTTATTTTTTGCAGCATGTATTAGTTCGTGTGCTGACACACCTCTATGACATGCAACAAGACTGTCTCCTTCTGATGTCTGTGAGTAGTTGTCTTCGGGCTCCCGCCTCTTTCAAAACCTCTTGGTTGCTTTTTTTGGCTGTTCAAGGTATTCAAAGCCTCAAGAAACTGTTTGGCTTGCCTACCGATTGTCCAGGACTCACAGTCATATATTAAAAATGGGTGTATGTAGCAAGCAAGAATTTTTTTTAAACGCTCAATGACAAGGATATATTGCACAAGATGTTCTTAAATTTATAAAATGCAGTTTTTGCCTGTCCTATTCTGTTTCTTATTTCAGTGATGCATCTTCCATCTGATGTTATCCATGTATCCAGATACTTAAATTTCTGTACTTGTTCCTAAATAAAACCATTGACTTTTATTACACATTTATGAATAATTATTTTCTTTGATAGCACCATTACTTCTGTCTTCTCACTATTGAAACTGAGGCTCATTCTTCCACTTTCGAATAGTGTATAAAATAGATCTAACCCCCCCCCCCCCCCCCCCCCCCCCCATAATGTCAAATGTACGCTGGTATTTTACTTCACAAAATGTAGTACAGAATAGGAAACATTAAAAAAAATTGCATGTTTTGCATCCTTCGGCCAGTCAGTCTGTGATAACTAATACCTAAGAATGAAAGTATTCTTAGTTTTATAACAAGTAACTAAACTTGTAAATTGTCACTGACAGCTTAGTTAATCCATGAAAGCGGCATTAGCTCCCCCCCAAAAAAAATTGTTCCATGTTGTCAGCATTGAGGCAGCTTCTTGTCTCACTGAAGGTATTTCCAACTGTACTAAACAGACGTTCACTTGGTACTCTCGTAGGTGGTGCACAAAGACAACGCTTGACACTTTGAACCAAGGTGGGACATTTTGATTTGTCCATTTTCCACCAGTCACGAAGCAGGTGTAAGGTAACCACTGTTCGTATTCGGCCCGACCGCAACTTTTCGGCCTAATACCGAATAGTTATTAGGTCCACTATTCGGTCCCGAAGCGAATACGAAGCGAATATTCGGTACAGCCCTAGTTAGAACTAACTGTAAGTACACGAGACAGAAGTTTTTAGATAGACACGACTACTAAGCAGAGCAGTCCGGTTTAGCCAACTACGCTAGCGAGCCGGGCAAGATTTCAGATAGACATGTTTTCCCAGGCCACACATCATGGACTATGGAAGCTTATGTGTGTCCGATTTGACTGAAAGCACACGAGGCAAAAGATTATTGATGACTTACCAACGCCTCACAGCATAGACTATAAGAAGACTGAGCAGAAGACTCTGAAGCCATCTGTACAAGAAATTAAAGGTTGGGAATTCAAAACTGTGTAAAGGCGCTGAAGGACAACCTACGAGAATGCTAGCTGTGGGAATGTTGAAGCACTGCTACTTGAAACAGTCTATGCCGTAGAAAAGCTATAGATAACAATGATAATGCAAGTTAGCACCAACAGTTGTTGCTCGCAAGTAATGTAGGGATAACGTGCTGTATAGTCGTTAGAACAGTTGATCTAGAACTTTCTCTTTAACTCTTGTCGGTTGTTCTAATCGAAGGCCACGCAGAATATAAACCTCTGGCACGATATATTCTTAGAGTACTGTAAACTGTTTGGTCCCAAGCAACGCCTGTTGTTAGTGGCTTTATCATTTCTTGATTTACCCCC
>CAJHNH020001280.1:222500-235000 GCA_905116865.2 Candidula unifasciata | reverse complement strand
CCGATTGCTATGATGTCAATTCTAAAGTCAACATTTAACATTTTTCGTCCTCAGGATTAACACTTCAGGATAAATACAAAACAGGAGCAAATCCAAGAAACCTTGTTCAACCGTTCAACCGTGTAATACAGTTCCATGATGGCGCTCTTATGGTTGCAAAGTATCCTCAATCCTATGTTAGTAGAATAGTCTTTTAAACAAACAGCATTAGCAATTTGTGGACTTCATCAAGAATGAACCAGATACAAAAATGTATTTGAAAAAGCTGGTTCTAATCACGGAATTCACCCCAAGTCGCTAGCGCGCGATATCTGGTGGCGTTTCCACTGGTTGTCCTATGTTCTAGAGGTGTCAGATGATGCTTGTTTTGGGTGTTTTAAACACATTCACTACCGCTGACAGCCACCGCCAACGAGGGTAAAAATACACAAATGTCAATGATACTCTCATCACTCACGAACCGTCAAATGAAGAGTGAAAAGCAACAACGAAATTCATAATCTGTTTAAATAACCGCTGATCACTGGCATCATTATGGCTACCATACTGAAATGGTTGGAGCATATTGAGAGAATTTTAGATGACTGAGAGGTTAAAAACTGTACACACAAGGGAACCAAATGGTCGTAGACCACGAGGCAGACTAAGAAGACGATGGAGAGATAATATCCAGACAGATCTACAAACACTCGATGTCACCAACTGGAAAGAGGAGACCAACCAGAGAGATAAATGTAGGCGGGTGATATCTGCAGCAATGAACCCCAAGGGTTCGGAATGCTAGAATAAAAGAAGAATGGGAATCAGCACTCGGTCATCGAGCGAGAGGGTGCGTTGCCTCGTGAAGTGCGTTATTATCGAGTGGGTTCGTTGCCTCGATATTAGTTCAGTGTGCGCTTGGGAGGAGAATCACAGGTTACCTCAGGTACTAGTATTGATCGCTGCTTGTTCGGCTTGATCTGCTAGACCTGAAAACTGTAGTGTTTTCAAATCTCGAGTCGACACGCTGACTAAAAGTCAGTCAGCCAGTCAGTCGTTTCAGCCCGAAAAATAGTGAGAGGTAGTAGCCTCACTTAAAACTACCCGCTACCAGAGCCGAAGTGAGAGGTAGTAGCCTCACTCTAATCTACCAGCTACTGATACGTTGCCTCAGATTTAGCTCAGCGGTCGCTTGAGAGGAGGGTCACAGGTTCCCTCAGACACTGGTGTTGATCGCTGCTTTGCTCGGCTTGATCTGCCAGGTCTGAAAGCTGTAGTGGTCCCAAATCTTGAGTTGATACGCTGACTAAAAGTCCGTTGTCCCAGCACTAAGCCTTGTGTACTGCTTCGAACACCCTGGGAGGTCTACTTTTAAAGTGGTCCTCCTAACCAGGCTTGTTGCTTAGCAGAGGACAAGCTTTTTGCGAAAGCTCAGACCGTTCAAAAGACGACGCAGCCACCAAGAAGTCAGCAGAGCCCGGATCAAGATTTGTGAGTATAGTCTACTACTAAAAACACTTCAAATCCTTGATTAGGGCTTAGCCAACATAAACCCTAAACCGGACAATATGGTAATGACGAGAGCTCGCTCTCAAGAACCGAAGTCAGGCGACAACAACCCGTCAAAAGGAAGCTTAAAAAGCCGCCCAGTTAAGGGGAAACCCGCTACCAGCGCGGCGACAGCACCTATCTGCAAAGCCAAAACTGATGTAACCACCCCAATGGACAAGAGCCCAAAGGCACCCTCGACACCAGTTTCGGCGCCGACATACGCGGACAAAGCAGCCGGGAGGGCACCCACGCCCCCACCCGGGCAGCCAGCCGGCCTCAACCCGGCAGGCGCACAAGAGCCAGTTACACCCCCCAGTGCAGCTGAACCAATCGAACCACTCAAGATGACCAGCAAGACCCAGGCCAAACACTACACTAGGCTGGGAACCTCGACCGCACCACTACCAAGAATAGCTGAAAAGGGTGAAAAAGAAGTCCTTCTACCGAGAACAATTAAAGTGAAGGTGACGCAGCTAAGTTTCAAAGAGGCGTCACTCTTCAGTCTGAACCCAAAAGAGCAGGAGGCCGCGCTCGAAGGAAAAATAGGCAGAAAAACGATCGCCAGGGTGAGCAGGCAACACAAGGAACTAGTAGTAGTAATGAACCACTCAACCCATAACAAAGAGTTGGTCAAAGCACTCACAGAAACTAACGAACCACGCAAGCTCACCCTGAATGGTAACATCGAGGTCCAACTGGAGGAAATTCCGGAGAAGGTGGACATAGTAGTAAAAGGCATTCATCCGAAAAAGAACATCAACAAAATAACCGACAATCTAAAGAGGGAAAACCCGACTCTCACGTTCATCGAAGCCAAACGACTGACTAAGGCTTCGGGTGAGCCCATGTCCCTGGTGAAACTATCAATCAAAGGGACAAATAAACCAACAAAAATAGTTCTCCAGGGAAAAGAGAAATACTTCGAGAGGTTCGTGCCCACTGTAAAGCAATGCCAAAAATGCTTACGGTTCGGCCACGAACAGGACCAATGCCGAAATGGGGCCCGCTGCAGTTTTTGCAGTGAGAACCACTGGGTCCGCCAATGCACCAGAGCAAAGGCAGCTGCAAACCACCAAGCAGCAAACCCACAGAAAAAGTGCGTTAACTGCGGCGGCAACCACAGCGCGCGGTACAAAGGGTGCCCGAAATGGAAGGAAGCCCAGCTGGTACTAAGGGAGGCAACCCTAACCAACGTACCAATACAGGTAGCCAAGAAAAAAATAGCCACAACCAAGGACCTGACCGAGACACAGTCAGACCTCAGGATCCTGTTAGCCGGCATAGCCGCCTCATCAACTAACAAAAACGCAGACAAGCCAGCCAACAAAAGTGATCCGCCCGCTAGTAACCCCAACTCGGACGAAGCACAGGATCTTGCTAGCAAATACAAAGCGCTAAAAGCAGCTTACGAGGCTGAAAGATCCGAACGCATCAAAGGAGAGAAACTGGCAGAAGAGCGAATAGCCCTCCTCCAGCGCCAGCTAGACAAAATCTCCAAAGATGTCCTCTACCACTCCGAGAAACTCGAATCACTGTATGGGGCCCACAGTATTACCAGAACCGAACTACAAACAATAAAAACAATTAAAAACAAACAACCAGCCAATGTGCATGAGACCAGATGGTGGAAGATGCAACAACAAGAGGTCGAGGCACAGATGCGCAAACTCGCCAAAACACTAGTAGAGAAGGCTATCAACAAACAGTACGACAGTGCGGAGTCAGAAGAAACTGACGAAAGCAAGAGCGACGGCCGGGAGGAGTCAGAAGCAGAACATGAGCAAGACGACTCCGACCACTCCGCTACCCTCCCGCCAGCTGACTGCGAGCCTGCCGACAACATCCTGTAAATAGCGATGACCAAACCCGCAGACAAACACACCAGAAATGGAGAACACACTACAGATACTGCAGTGGAACTGCAGAGGCATAAAGGCAAACCTACCAGGTGTGATGCAAACACTGGGGAACCAGAACACCCTTTATGCCCTGCAGGAAACACTGCTAAAAAGTACCGATCCCTTCAAATGTCCGGGATTCAACGTCATCAGAAACGACAGGCAAGCCAATAAGGCGGGAGGCGGAGTCGCGATACTCATAAACAGCAACTGGACTCTGATCGATCATGATGTTTTCTCGACCGACAACCTCGAGGCTGTATGCGTTAAAATAGCAGTACAAAACCGACACCTCACTGTCATTAACGTATACAGCCCGGCCGGGAAAATAGAAGAGACCGACCTGGAAGAACTTAAAAAAAGACTGAGCCCCAACACTATGATCCTGGGAGACCTAAACTGCCACCACGAACTGTGGGGAGAAATGAGGGCTGATCGAGCCGGCAACAACCTGGTTGAATTCATTGAGGCCAACCAGCTCACTGTGCTCAATGATGGTTCGATGACCCGAATTAACCCATGCCCAAGACAGAAAGACTCGGCAGTCGACCTATCCCTGGTAACAGCGGAACTGGCAGGGTGCACCTGGACAGTGGCAGCAGATTCCAGCACCGACCACCTCCCTGTGCTAATAAATACGCGCTCCGTCCCGACAAAATGTGACGAAAGCAACCGCCCCAAATTTTTCCTAGAGAAGGCCAGGTGGGACAGTTTTCAACACGAGGCAGAAGCGACAATATTAGAAAAACAACCGAGCGAAGATGTCGACCAATACGCCGAAAGGTTCACCGACACGATCCTCCGCATAGCCGCCAGGCACATCCCAAACAAATGCATGCCGGAAAGGATCGAGGGCGTGACCAAAACAGGCCCGGGCACATCAAAAGCAAATCGCAAGCCTCCAGCGGCCTGGTGGAATGACTCCTGCACAGAGACTCACGCGGCTAGGAAAAAGGCCCTACAAAAATACAGGCGCCTGAGGACAAACGTCAACTTCGATCTCTATAAAATAGAACGAAATAGAGCTAACAGGGCCGTCCGAAAAGCAAAAGAAGTCAGCTGGAGATCATTCTGCCAGGGCCTCTCGCCTAGCACCCCATCCAAAGAAGTGTGGAGCAGAATAAAAGCCATCCAGGGTGCGAGACAAATCAAACCAATACCGACCCTAAAGTTTCCTGTCTATGCCATCTCTGACCAAGAAAAAGCCGACAGTTTCGGAAACTATTTCTACGAAACTAGCTCCAACGACAGCCTAGGTCAGCAGGAAATAGATAGAAGGCGGCAGCTCTGCGATAACGAAAACCTGAACCGGAAGATCGATAATGCGCCACACTACATGGATCAGGAGTTCACGATGGACGAAGTCGTCTCTGCCCTCAAAGAGAAATCTAATACAGCGGCGGGCTCGGACATCCTGAACTACGCGATCATAAAGATGCTCCCGGAAAAATCATTAACGGCTCTCACAGAACTCTTCAACCTGGTGTGGCGAGGTGGTGTTATACCCAAACAGTGGAAACGAGCGACCGTCATACCCATCCTGAAACCCAACAAGGATCCCATGCGTGTCGACTCCTACCGCCCCATATCACTCACCTCCCACCTAGGAAAGATAATGGAGACCGTAGTGAATAACCGAATCAAATTCCACATGGAAAGCAAGAACCTCTATAGCGCCTCCCAGTCGGGATTCAGGGCAGAACGTTCGACGATGGACCAAATTATCAGGTTGGAAGACCACGTTAAAAGAGGGTTCAGGGCCCGAAAGATAACCGTCGCAGTCTTTCTGGATCTAGCCCACGCCTACGACCAGTGCTGGAGAGAGGCGGCCATAGCCAAACTCTACAAAGTAGGCGTGGCTGGCCGAACCCTTCGATACGTGCGAAACTTCCTCCAGGACAGATCATTCACAGTTGCGGTGAGGAACAGTGTCTCCAGAACGCACATACAGGAGAACGGCACCCCCCAGGGCTCGGTGATCTCGCCTATGATATTCAATATCATGGTAAACGATCTGCTACAGGAGATTACCAGCCCTGAGGTAGAGCTGTCACAGTTCGCTGACGACTGTGCTCTGTGGTGCAGCGGGCGCGAAGTAAGCGCCGCCAGCAAGAAGTTACAAAAAGAACTAAACAACGTGGCAAAATGGATGGACAAATGGGGTTTCAAAATCAACGTTAACAAGTCGACACTAATGGTCTTGAACAACAAACGCTCCAAACTGTGTAGTGAACACGACTGCCGGCTGACCATCCATAACCGCCCGATTGCTAGGAGATCCCACACCCGGTATCTCGGTATGATTCTCGACCAGCAGTTGAACTGGAAAAAGCATGTGGAGGCCACCGCCGACCGATGTAAACAATACATCAACATGCTCAGAATCATAAAAGGATCCGGGTGGGGAGCCCACACGAAAACGATGCTACTGTTTTACAAAGCATTCATAAGGGGGAACCTAGACTACGGATCCATAGCCTACGGTGCTGCAGACAACACCAGTCTGAAGAAACTAGATAGTGTCCAGTGCCAGGCACTCTCAATCATCCTAGGCGTCAACAGATCAACCAGCAGGGAAGCTATGGAAGTCGCCCTAGGTGTCCCCCCTTTGAATCTTAGAAGGAAACAACTAGTGTACAGTTATTGGATGAGCACGGGTCTCCGCCCCGACCACCCAGCCACCAAAGCCTTCAAAACCAACCAATACCTGTGGGAAGACAGGACCAAACCAATTTTAAAATTTGGACGGCCGACAGCCTGGATCACCGCCAGGGAAACACAGAGGACAGAAACAGCTGAAGTAATTTTCTGCCACAGAAAATTCACACGTACCGTTCCCCCGTGGGAATTGCGGCTGCCGACAACCGACACCGGCCTCGCCAGAAAAATCTCCAGAAGATCCGACCCCGACGAAGCTAGGAGCCTAGCAGGCGAGTACATCAACACACTATCTGCCGGCTCCCTAGCAGTCTACACCGACGGATCCAAAGATCAAAATGGAGAGGTCGGTGCCGGGATAGTCATACCCGACCGGGCCCTGGAACGCCACTTCAGACTGCCTACCCACGCAGCGGTCTGCACCGCCGAGCTTATGGGAATACTTAAAGCCCTAGAAGCAGTGGCGGGTGACCCACCGGCGAAACTAATAATTTTCTCAGACTCCCTGTCCTCGGTAATGGCCCTGGAGGGACTAGGAAAATGCTCCCGACCCGACATCAAGGAAAGGATTCTGACTGTAACCACCGAACTCGGCCGAATGGGCTGCCCCGTCACTCTAGCCTGGATACCCGCCCACAGAGGTATCCCGGGTAACGAATGGGCGGACCAGGCGGCAAAGAGAGGAACCGTCAGCAACAACTTCCTAGACATAGGATTGGGTAAAAATGAGGGCAAGGCCCGCATCAAAGAGTACGTCGGTGCAATGTGGATAGAACAGTGGGCCCGATGCACCAAAGGGCGACACGCGCACCAGCTACTCAAAGAACCCAGCTACAGGTCCCAAGTCAAGGAACCCACAAAAATACCAACCATCAACACACTGTGGAGACTGCGATTTGGGACCTGGAAGGAGAGAGCCAGTAACCCGATGTGCACGGAATGCTGGCAACTCAATACCGTGGAACACTTTCTGATATCGTGCACCAAATACACAGCACAGCGCGCAGAACTAGTGAACCATTTCCAAATGTATGGCAAACCCATGACCGTCAGGGCCTGTCTCAAAACAAGTGGCAGCCCTGAGATGCACAAGATGGTGAAGCAATTCATCAGCCGATCGGCAGGCGAGGACACGCCCCAAGCGTCAACCTAGATGGCCGAACTTCGAACAGACAAGCCGCCTGACCAACCAAATGATGTCAGCCAGGGGAACCCGACCATGGGATCCTACTTCTCTTCTCCCTCTACCTAGCAAGCTATCGATCACCCTCATTCTTTCGACCTTACTATATATTCCTACGGAGCATTCCTGCCCTCTAGTTTTTTTTACAAACCCTGTGTTTTATTCCAACTATCACTATACCATGTGTGGCCAGAAGAAAACTGGATAAAAAATTGGAAAAAAAAAAAAAAAAAAAAAAAAAAAAAAAAAAAAAAAAAAAAAAAAAAGGCTCCCACCACTACACATGTAAGAGGTGAAAAAAAAATAAAGAGCACAAAAAAGAAGTTAAGTGGGGCCCTGAAAAGGTCCTTGTGGTAGGTGGCTTCAGTGCTGGCTTATTTGTTTCGAGAGGTTGCACTTGGCGACTGCCCTGGTGGGCTCAGTGACTGCGTGACTGACAAACCAGCTAAGGAATCAGCTCCAACACCGAAAATGGCAAGGAGGACGAGTGGCAAACAAAAGGCGCAATAACAAGCCTTAACACAAACCCGCCCAGAAAGGAAGACGCAAGTAAAGCAACGTCCCAGTGACACGCTGAAGCGTCGGATTTTTTTTACTTTTTTTTTACTTTGAACCAACCAACCAGCACTCGGTCGGTAATGTTGTGAATGATAAAGTTATAGCTGCGTGTATCTTAAGCAATGCTTTCCGTTTATAAATAATGAAAAACAATATACTGGACTACTTATTGTCTGGCATATTTCGCAGAAACACAAGCCCCACCCCCCCCCCCCACCCCCACCCCCCACCCCCCAATGTAAACCACGAGACCTTTCTACTTATATAGGAGGCAATCTTGACAAGCAAGAAAACGCAAAGAATGAAATTATTACACACTGGAATGGCATCGACGGCTTTTACAAGCTTAAATAAAATATCTTCTGCTGCTGCTTCTTCTTCTTTCACCTAGTACCTCACTGAAGTGTCGAGGGGAGATGCAACATCTGTTGATGAGCTCTATTAATAGCACTATGAGGACTGACGTTAATTTCTGTAAGGCTGTTCCTAATTCCTTCCTAGGTCTTCCGCACGCTCTATACCTGTTGTAACGTTTAAGTGCAGCTCGTTGTAGTAGACAGTACCAGGGCATTCTTGTGAAGTGTCCAAACCACTTCATTTGTTGTTCTTCGATGACCTGTAAGACTGGCTTTATTCCTAGCAGGAGTCTGATTTCGTGATTTCGTGTTCTGTTTTTCCTTGAAATTCCTAAGCTCTTCTAAGATATTTCAACTATGTTGTCACAACTTTACCCTCATTGGAGGGTGTCAATGACTACGTTAGGCACGAATAGCACAGTGTTGGCCAGAAAATAGTTCTGATAAGATTCACATTAGTACTCCGGGGTATCTGCTTGTGTGTCACAGGTGAGATAGTAAATAAAATATGGAACTCAAAATTATACATTTTATTGCGGGTAGGGGGTGGGAACTCAGTTACGTATTTCAAATTTAATGCTATTTCAGTTTTAACATAGGCCAACGGAAGTTGGATAATCACCAAAGACATGGGGCAAAAGTTAAATGAATCCGAAAAAAAAAATGCCCGAGGAAAATGATTAAACAGTTGGTGGGTGAATAAATAAGAGTAATGTCTCTGCAATCACTAGTCTCAACAGTTACAACACAGAGAAGATGACGCCTTTAATGTCTCTGCAATCACTAGTATCAACAGTTACAACACGGAGAAGATGACGCCTTTAATGTCTCAGCAATCACTAGTATCAACAGTTACAACATTTACAACACAGAGAAGATGACGCCTTTAATGTCTGTGCAATCACTAGTATCAACAGTTACAACACGGAGAAGATGACGCCTTTAATGTCTGTGCAATCACTAGTATCAACAGTTACAATACAGAGAAGATGACGCCTTTAATGTCTGTGCAATCACTAGTATCAACAGTTACAACACAGAGAAGATGACGCCTTTAATGTCTGTGCAATCACTAGTATCAACAGTTACAACACGGAGAAGATGACGCCTTTAATGTCTCAGCAATCACTAGTATCAACAGTTACAACATTTACAACACAGAGAAGATGACGCCTTTAATGTCTGTGCAATCACTAGTATCAACAGTTACAACACGGAGAAGATGACGCCTTTAATGTCTGTGCAATCACTAGTATCAACAGTTACAACACAGAGAAGATGACGCCTTTAATGTCTGTGCAATCACTAGTATCAACAGTTACAACACAGAGAAGATGACGCCTTTAATGTCTCAGCAATCACTAGTCTCAACAGTTATAACACAGAGAAGATGACGCCTTTAATGTCTGTGCAATCACTAGTATCAACAGTTACAACACAGAGAAGATGACGCCTTTAATGTCTGTGCAATCACTAGTATCAACAGTTACAACACAGAGAAGATGACGCCTTTAATGTCTGTGCAATCACTAGTATCAAGTTACAACACAGAGAAGATGACGCCTTTAATTTCTCAGCAATCACTAGTATCAACAGTTACAACACAGAGAAGATGGCGCCTTTAATGTCTCAGCAATCACTAGTATCAACAGTTACAACACAGAGAAGATGACGCCTTTAATGTCTGTGCAATCACTAGTATCAACAGTTACAACACAGAGAAGATGACGCCTTTAATGTCTGTGCAATCACTAGTATCAACAGTTACAACACAGAGAAGATGACGCCTTTAATGTCTCAGCAATCACTAGTATCAACAGTTACAACACAGAGAAGATGACGCCTTTAATGTCTCAGCAATCACTAGTATCAACAGTTACAACACAGAGAAGATGACGCCTTTAATGTCTGTGCAATCACTAGTATCAACAGTTACAACACAGAGAAGATGACGCCTTTAATGTCTGCGCAATCACTAGTATCAACAGTTACAACACAGAGAAGATGACGCCTTTAATGTCTCAGCAATCACTAGTATCAACAGTTACAACACAGAGAAGATGACGCCTTTAATGTCTCAGCAATCACTAGTATCAACAGTTACAACACAGAGAAGATGACGCCTTATTGGGCACATTCTGAGAAGACAGGTCAGAGAATCAACAAACAGGCACTGGAATAGGAAAAGGAGGAATCGAGGAAATGAGCACGTCTAAGAGAAACCCTATGGCGAACATTGATGGGAGACGCTAAAGCTGTTGAATTGGGTTCCATCCATGATAACCAAGCGATTGTATAGGATAGAAATGAATGACCAAAACAAAGCACGAATTCACCGTGGACCTTATGTGACATATAATGGCACAATTTGACAATGAATGAATGAATGAATGAATGAATGAATGAATGAATGAATGAATGAATGAATGAATGAATGAATGAATGAATGAATGAATGATAAATGAAAAAAATGAATATTTCGCAGTATCTCATCACTATGACAACTGACTATGCGATTTGTGTATGCCGGTCAAAATTTTCCTTGATGTAACTGTAATATATGATTGTTACATATGCAGTGTACACTTAACGAGGCATTCGCTGTGGTGTAGCGGGTAGACGCTCGCCTGTGGGTTGGAAAGTCATAGGTTTGGGTCCTGGCGGAACGGGACTTTTCTCACACATGACATTGGCTCCCTGGTCGACCCAACCTTGAATGGGTACCAGCTAAAGTCCTGGGAAGTAAAGGAGGCCGGCGTGTTTTTGACCATATCATCCACCAAGTGCCACTGGTCTATAAACATAGAGAAGCCATATATGCCCAAGACGCATGAAAGCGCGGAAAAGTGCCCATTGCGTTACTACACGAGGTCCAGCGAAATTCGTTAAGCAATAAATTATGCAAAATTGTGCACATCACCACAGTCTTCCCCTTATGCCATTACATGTTGCGTGTGGCTCGAGGAGTAGTCTTCCATTAGGAACTGTTCACGTTTCCAGGCCCATCTACACACTTTCTCAGTCTGAGCTAGGTCAGAGGGGTGTCGCGTTGCTGCTTTCTTCGGAAAGAGTCTCTTGAGTGACCTGGGTTAAGGCTGTGGATAGGAGGAGGGGTGGGTTAGGGCCGGTTCTACATGTTCTGGGGTCGTTGAAAGCTGTGTCGTCGTGTAGTTTAGAACACGTGTCATTGGCGCAGATGTCACTGGAGAGAAGACAACGTGACATCTCTTCGACGTAGAAGAGTCTGAGAAAGTGTGAATGAAAGTTCGGGTAGTGCGTAGATGGGCCGGGAAACGTGAACGGGACCTTCCATTTTGTTCAGTCCTGTGCAATCCTTTGGTTATCATGGATGGAATCATTCAGCTCACTTGGCCTCTCTAATCAACGTTCGTCTTAGGGTTTAATTTGAGCACCATCATTTCCGTTGTCCATTTATTTCCTGTTTTAGCGCCTGTTAAAATGCGCTACACTACCAGTTTGGGGTTATCAATGTCAGACAGTGAAAACTGAGATCATGACAAACAGTTTAAGCCAACAACAAGTGACCACAAATAACCCAACTCTTGAAAATATAGAACATTTCACATATCTTGGCAGTGTGGTGTCCCTACCGGGAGGGACCGAAGAAGACATACAGTCACGTCTGAACATAGCTAGAGCTGCTTTTGGAAGGATGAGACAAATCTGGAAATCCAACAATTACTGCAGAGGAACGAAACTCCGACTCTACAAGAGCATCATTTTGCCAGTTCTTCTTTATGGAGCAGAATGCTGGAGAATGACCAAAAAGAATGTACACAAGCTGTCCACCTTCCACCACACATGTCTACGTAGAATTATCAAACTTTTCGGGCCAGATACAGCTTCAAACACTAAACTACTTCAAGTCACAAACCAAGAAACTTTAGACAGTATGATAACCAAGAGAAGATGGAAATGGCTTGGCCACGTTATGAGAATGAATCCTGATGTACCCGCGAAAACAGCTCTCACATGGACACCAGAGAGAAAGAGAAAACAGGGCGCCCAAAAACAACATGGAGACGAACGATGGAAAGTGACCTGAGTGCAGCATCTTTGACATGGAAAACTGCACTAAAGATTTCACAGGACAGGAAAGCATGGAAAGTCCTCTCTGAAGCCTCGTGTGCCACTAGGCGTAACGAGAACTGATGAGAAGATGATCAATATCAGACATGGACAGTCCTCGAAAAACATAAACGCACTATGACAACATGTAAGATGAGATTTACACAACAAGGCCGCGGGAAAACAAGAAGAGACAGAGTTAGCAGTGGAGAACTAAGAACAATGGTT
>CAJHNH020001280.1:145000-217500 GCA_905116865.2 Candidula unifasciata | reverse complement strand
TTTTCGGAAAAAAAACGTAAATGCAAGGCAACCCCGGAAGCAAACAACAAATCAGCACACCCGTAACCTGCAGGAAAGTAGACCAGCCCAACAAACTTGTGAATGAAATGTGCCACTGTCAATAAATAATAAAAAAAAGCAACAAATATACTCCTTTTTTATTATATGAGACATGCATACAACCCAGATTGAGAATTTCTATACATGGTTGCGAGCAAAAGGCACCTAACTCCCTTTCAAATGTATAGACAGAGTAAGCTCAATTTCCCCTCCCCTTTTTCCCCTTTTCAGGCCACAACAGGGTTTCGGAACCCACACGGGGAATAGAGGGCCTGGCTCCTGGAAGGCGAAGCGACCACTAAGACGGTAGCACGGGATGACAAATGAACAAAAGTTCAAAAAACGGGACAGGGGGCAGGTGACACAGTGGTTGTCTGGAGTGCTGTATAGTAACAACAGCGATGTTTTGCAAAGGACGTGCTACATAATGATGATGATGATGGTGTTGATGTTGTTGATGATGAACGTGATGTTGTTGATGATGACAATGATGGTTCTGATGATAATGAAGATGATGGTGGTGATAATGATAATGATTATGATGATGATAATGATAATGCTGGTGATAAGAATAATGATGGTGATGATAGTGAAAATGATAATGATGATAATGGTGATATCGATAATGATGATGATGATGCTGATAATGATAATTATGATGATGCTGGTGATAAGGATAATGATGCTGATGATGAAAGTGCTGATGATAGTAGTGACAACGATGATGGTAGTGAAGACGATGATGGTCATGTTGAAGATGATGACGATAATGATAATGACGATGATGGTGATGGTGGTGACAGTGACAATGCTGCTGATGATGATTATAATGACGATAACAATATAGCAAATCAGAGTCAAAGTACGCCTTCATTGTCTGAATATTATAACTAGCTGACACAAAATTCAGACTTTTAATCGAATGGTAATTTCGATCCCCATCTTATTCAATAATAATTAAAAAATAATTTTGCAAAACGAAATGAATCTTGAAATCTCTTCGAGTTGAACCTATATGCTCAACCCACAAACCCACTCACCCACGTCTCCCACTTATTATTAAACTCTCAGGTACACTAGGGACAACACTAAACAATAGAACGGTTGAACTAACTGTGCTACCACGCCCCATGTGCGTCAGCCATTTTCCGTGTTCCTGTCACTAGAAGCGCGTAATGGCGTGGCGCGAATGATGAACGCGCTTGCATTTCAACTGTCGTCATTTCCGCAGCCAGCTCGCGACTTCTGTTTACAGGCGCTGGAAACTTAAAAAGAAAAGCATCCATAGCATTAAACAATAGTTCAGATAGGTTTTTTAATGCGCCCCCCCCCTCCCCTCCCGCCTCCCCCAGTCTCTGCCCCCCTTTCCCTCCCTCTCATTTCTGTGTCATTGGTCAATAAATATTCAGAACTATACAACTACCAACGCAAGCGCTACACATGAAAAGATCTGAAGTGAAAGCAAGAGGCCGTCCTAGGAGAAATGGACTGATGACATTAAAGAAGCTTCTACATCGACACGGAATGACAATAACCATTGCTGCCCATCAAGCAATGGATTGCAAAGTGTTTCTCCCACAACGCATAACGACAGAAGTGATTGTGATACATGTGAAAAGAAGATAGTACACTGAGCCCCAGCAAAACCTTCAATTCCCCCCGACACCGAAACGACTGAATGACTGACTTTCTACCTCACCAGAACATCACACTGGGTGATAAACACTCGGTGACACAGAATTTTATCATTTAGGTGAGGATTACCCATTTAGAGGTAACAAAAACCCTGTTCAACCGTTAGGTTATATTAGGGTTCCCGGCAACAACCGGGGGAAGGGGGGGGGGGGGCTTTTAAAAAAAACCCAAAAATCCGTCCCACATAGGGACAGGGATTAATTGACAAACCGAAACAAAAAAGAAGAAGAAACAAAACTCACAGAGCCGCACATCAAATAGCCAATGTTAAGTGGTGGGAGCTAAGCCCGACTCTCTTGTCCATAGAGCATTTTCAATAGGGCTAAATGGTTCCGATAACCAGGTAGTTTGAAGTTTGAAGGTTGATCAACGGATCAATATCATGGCACATGTTAGTAAACAATAAGTGCTACGTCCTTCTTCTAACTCAAGTCTGAGTCCGAAGAAAATCAGCACAGTGCACAGGCTCTGTAGCACCGGCGAGGATCCTGAAAAACTTTGGGTATATTTTTAACTCAAAATTTTGACCGGGCAGCACTGTTAGGCTACTCTTTTCGATTTCCAACTGCCTAGGGATTTTTTTCACGTGCGCAAAAAATGCACACGGGCGTCCGATCTCACTACCCATAGACTAGGGGGAATTACTAGAAGTCCAAGTCCACGTGGAAAAAATCCCAGCCCTTACCGGGGATTGAACCCGGAACCTCTAGCACTCGAGGCGGACACCACGCCTCGAGGGAGGCTGTGTGGTCTCGAGTGAATAGGAACCGCTTACTAAAATATAAAATCAATTAAAACTGCATTAGATAATGTTTCAGAGAATCTTTTGAAGCATCATAACAGAACTCCATTATTTGATTAAGAAAACTTACTTTCCCAAAAAAAAGTTCGTATCTTCACACAAAGCAAAGTTTATATAACACTCAATTTGCCTGTAATTTTGTAGCTGTGTTCCTACATATTAAGTTGAATAGCACTGGAGCTAACTGATACAGAAGAAAATGACCTTTTCACTAGTATTTATTCTATGTGTGTCAGCTGACTTTCTATCGTTGTACCCTTCGAGTGAGGTACACATTGGACCTATTCGTCATCAAAGTTGGACTCAATAAATTACTGAAACACGTCTTCTTCGCAACAATATCTGTCTAACTTCGGATAAATCTAATAAACACGTACTTTATTTCAATTTGAGGCTTCTAACGCCGTAAACCGTGTTGGCATCCAAGTAGAATACTGCTCGGTGGCCTTATTGTTTTCAAACACTCAGTAATTAGGTAAACCTCGCAAATATACTAAATTTTTGGCCTTTAAATCATGTTTTCAAAGACGCACGCCTGATATCAGACACACACAAAACTCAAAAGGAAGTTGAAATTGAGCGGTCCCCGTTTTATTACCGGTCAGTGGTAAATTAAAAACCTTCACTTGTCAGGCGTCGATTGGGCCGCTGGGTTGTAACCAGTTAGCGCATGATGCGTTCCCTGGGGCTTAAAGAGTTTTTCTATGTACCAGTTGCCATTAATAAAAATTTCATCGCTGTGAGTGTATGTCGTTTGGACCCCAGCACACTGATTTGTCCAGAGGCGCATAATTCCGTTAAGATGACTCTGGGGACGACCCATTCTAAAATTGGGATCCATGAAATGTATCGGGAAGTAAAGGCAACGGGTATGGTGTTGACAACATCACCTATTAAGTGCTGATCGAACAAAAAAAAAAAAAAAAGTCTACAGTGTAGACAGGGAGGAGTTTCAATCTCAGGATTCAAGGCCGCATAGGTAAGGGTAAAGGTGAAAGGATCGACTTCATTGCTCCGGTCTTTATCCCATATGGCTCAGTCTCTCTCCACAGAACAGCGAGCTGCCTACCCAGAGCGTCGCACAAAGCACCAACTTCGCAGCTCCGGCCACCAGGGAACTCCGTAAAATTTGCACTCGTGAAGTGAACGCCGCCGTAAAACGAACCCACGACCTTCACAGCGAAAGGCGAATGGCTTGACCACTTCACCGCGGAAAACCCCGTTAAGGCTGCATGGCCTGTGCTGTCACTGCAGACTGTGCACGTTAGGATTTAATGTGTCTCCCCCACAAGAAACAACATCCATGACCTACAAGGCTTCGAACCTGGGTCAGCGTTGTTAACTTTCGACGAGCCGATACTCTCTACTTTCCTGCCGACGGGTCTATATTAAAACTACGAGTCTATAGTTCGTTCAACATCTCATGAACACACTTGCAAGACATTTTCTCGAAAACTGCCTGTTAGATCGCAAGATTTTGCATTCCAGTTTAGGCGTTGCGAACGCGCTTCGTGACGCTGGGATGCTGGGTTCGATCCAAGACTTTTCCACTTCCATTGGTTTCGACAGTAATATATCAACAGCTGACCGTTTAGTAAGCACTAGCAAACTACTGAAGGAAAAATTTGCCTAGAGAAACAACAAGTGCCAAAAAATGCTAGAAATGGTTCTGCAACGTCCTGTAGAGGATACCCAACTAACTAACGAAGATATTGACTGGCTCAGGCATGTGGCCACACCCTCTTCCTTTCTTCATTACCGAGACAATTTTATTCTTTTTTAAAAACTAGGCCGGATAATTTGTAGTTTGGATAATCGGAAGCCGGATAGTCGAGCTTCTACTGTATATAGCTTTACTATTTTTTTGTTTTAATCCACCTAGAGCTTGCCATGACCGAAATATTTCAGGTTCCGAGACAAGATGCTCTTTTCTAGCTAATTATTTTCATTTTTATTTAATGTTTAGATCTTTAGAGATATCAGTATCCTCCCCCCCCCCCCCCCCCCAACCCCATCAATCCACAATAACCGAAAAATAAATAAAAATAGAAATTCATTAAAGGCAATACATTTACACCCATACCCCCCCCCCTCTTTTTTTTACACCATTTTTTCTGCTTTATTGGAAGGCGGAAAAAGTAGCATGGAAAAATCTGGGAGGGGGGGGGGGAGGTGGGGGAGGGGGAGGGTCGGTCGGTGTGTCCCGGACGACAAACAATAAATAAAAATAAAAAGAAGTATCGCCATCAAAATAAAAATCGGCTAGTTTTCGGCCATGGAGTTCTCCTGTATCCGACAATTAATATCAGCAGTTTAACACGCCTGGGCGCATTCACATTCGCTTATAATTCGAGTAATCGATATCTAGTTATGCGGACTTGCAGCAGTCTGCAAATAAAAACTTACTTTGATCCATCATTTTCCACTTTGGCCTTTAGCGACCCTGTCCGTTATTTTCTCCACTTTGCTGGTTCGATACTTGTATTTCCTCTAATGTGTCTAAGAGGCATTATGTGTGTCTGCATGCATCGACACACAGAAGCGTGCCCGCATACATAAACATACATACATTCACGCGCGCACACACACACACACACACACAATCGCATATTCACACATAGACATACTGAACGACGGGCGAACAAATATGTGTGTGGACGTGAAGATGGACAGACAGATATACAGACAAAGTGACGGAGAGACAGACAAATGTAGAGACGAACAGATGGATTGACATACAGATTTGTGGACGAGCGGACGGGCAGACAACTGTAGTGAAGAGCTGGCCGATGGACAGATGAAGGGACGAGAGAGCGGACAGAAGGACAGATTTAATCATGAGCAGGCGGATGGACGTATGTAGAGACGAGCAGAAGGACAGACACATCTGTGCACAAGAGGACTGACGGATGTACGGATGACCTGACGGCCTGAAAAACAGATGTAAGGACAAGCGGAATAAGATGCGGATGTAAGGACAAGCGGAATAAGAGACGGAAGTAAGGACAAGCGGAATGACAGACAGATGTTAGGACGAGCGAAATGACAGACAGATGTAAGGACAAACGGAATGACAAACAGATGTAAGGACACGCGGAATGAGAGACAGGTGTAAGGATAAGCGGAATGAGAGACAGATGTAAGAACAAGCGGAATGAGAGACAGGTGTAAGGACAAGCGAAATGAGAGACAGATGTAAGAACAAGCGGAATGAGAGACAGGTGTAAGGACAAGCGAAATGACAGACAGATGTAAGGACACGTGGAATGACAGACAGATGTAAGGACAAGCGGAATGAGAGACAGGTGTAAGGACAAGCGAAATGACAGACAGATGTAAGGACACGTGGAATGACAGACAGATGTAAGGACAAGCGGAATGAGAGACAGATGTAAGAACAAGCGGAATGAGAGACAGGTGTAAGGACAAGCGAAATGACAGACAGATGTAAGGACACGTGGAATGACAGACAGATGTAAGGACAAGCGGAATAAGACAGATGTAAGGACAAGCGGAATGACAGACAGATGTAAGGACAAGCGGAATGAGAGACAGATGTAACGACAAGCGGAATGACAAACAGATGTTAGGACGAGCGAAATGACAGACAGATGTAAGGACAAGCGGAATGACAAACAGATGTAAGGACACGCGGAATGAGAGACAGGTGTAAGGATAAGCGGAATGAGAGACAGATGTAAGGACAAGCGGAATGAGAGACAGGTGTAAGGATAAGCGGAATGACAGACAGATGTAAGAACACGCGGAATGAGAGACAGGTGTAAGGATAAGCAGAATGAGAGACAGATGTAAAGAAAAGCGGAATGAGAGACAGGTGTAAGGACAAGCGAAATGACAGACAGATGTAAGGACAAGCGGAATGACAGACAGATGTAAGGACACGCGGAATGACAGACAGATGTAAGGACAAGCGGAATGACAAACAGATGTTAGGACGAGCGAAATGACAGACAGATGTAAGGACGAGAGGAATGACATAAAGATGTACGGACGAGTGGAATGACATAAAGATGTAGGGACGAGCGGAATGACATAAAGATGTACGGATCGGTGGACGTATGGAGGGACAAAGAGGTGTAGGACGAGTTGACAATCAGACACCTACAGCGATGAACGGACAAAGAGATGAACATCTGTGTGTCTGTAATTCCTATGGTAATATTTTCACACAAAGTCAAAAACAGTACATCAAATACGGACTGACTTTTAACAGACCTGTAATTAAAACAGATGGAACCGCTGGGCGATTCTTTAGGCGGTTCCTAAGGCGTTCAGTCTTTTTGTTGCTATATTCATTTTTCAAAAGTCGTGACAGCGAAAACTCTTATACAGATCAATAAACATTTTTACATTTAGCCTTAGATTTCCCATTCATATAATTTTATAACTGATACTTGCACAGGAGCTGCTGTTTTCTTAAAGCGGCAAATTTCTTTGATGTTTGTTTTACTAACAATTCCGGTTCTCAAATAATATCCTACCCCCAGATTATGTCACAGAACAGTCCAACATTTCAGAGAGTTGTAAGAATGAGTTTCCCGGCTTTCTGATGCTTTTAACGAACCTAAAACATCTAGAACTGACCCTAACCCCAACAAACCTACGTCCGACGAGAAAGTGCAGCCAAGGTCCCACGACTACATGCAGCCTATCTACCACCCCCTGAAGTATTAGACTGTACCTGTGGATTTCCACTGTTTAAGGTAGGAGATTAATATTGCTCCATAATTCCTCTACCCCTAAAATGTAATATACAGTAATTGACACACATTTGGAGGTTGTTTGCAGATCTGTTTACATGTGCAGCGATGCATGATTATTATTTTGATAGCCTATCCCGCATACAATGCAAAATGTACAACTCACAGAAGACCAGTATAGGGAATACAACTTGAGAGTTACACATCTAAGAAACGCGTGCAGTTTGACGTTTTGAAGTTTAAAGCTTGAAGTATGAACAACAGATCAACATCATGACATACGGATAGTAACCCATAAGTGCTCCGTTCTTCTTCTAACTCAAGTCTGAGTCAAAAGAAGCTCAGCTCAGTGCACAGGCTCTGTAGCACCGGCGAGAATCCTGAAATACTGTGGGTAGATTTTTAACTCTAAATTTTTGCCCGGGCAGTGCTGTTAAGCTACTCATCTCGATTTCCAACTGTCAAAGATTTTTTTACGTGCACAACAATGCACACGGGCGTCCGATATCACTACCCAGAGACCAGGAGGAATTAATAGAAGTCGACATGCAAAAATCCAAACCCTTACCGGGGATTGAACACAGGACTTCTAGCACTCGAGGCAGACATCATGCCCCGAGACCACGCAGCCCCTACTTGACGTTTTGAAAAGTTCTACTTACTCAGCTGATTGTAAACATGCTGAAAGTTTGCTTTCAATCTGTGTGAATGTTTTGCATGTACCGCAAATGAGGCAACATGAAAACTGGATGTTTTGCTTACATCAAGAACATGAATTCTTACAAAGACATGATTAATAACAGGTTTCGTTTTGGAAAGCAAGAATAGACCCCTTGCTTCTCCAACAAGCATGTCGCAAGAGTCGACTAACTCGGGGCTTCCTTCGAAGTGGGAGTGCATCTGTCTGAGAGGCGAGAAACTATAAATCTGAAAACACGTAAGTCAGATCTGTAAAACAGAGGTGTAGGCAACATTCAGGTTCTGCAACAAGTCTACAATCCAGAGGTGGACGAACATGAACCAGAACTTTCCGCTTGGGCTTACAGCTGGTGAGTGCTAAACAGAAGACAAGCTTTTACACCCCTACATGGTCACACTCATACAAACACATATATGCACGTTCAGCACCCAGCAATACGCACAAACATGTAGTCTCACATACGCACAGTCACATTTACAAACATTTAGATACACATCAGATGCACACACAAACACACAACAGATCTGCCGTTGACAACTATTACGCCTCCCACACAAGACGTTACCACAAATGTCTCTGCTACATATGCCCCTAAATGAACAACACATATTTATATCCCACACACCCCTGCACAAAGACACACTTTGAGAACCACTGGTGAAATTATTAAAAGCACTGTTTTACTTAAAGAACCACTGATGACATTATGGACTGCAGTGTCTCAGTTTGAGAACCATTGATGACGTTATGGACGGCAGTGTCTCAGTTTGAGAACCATTGATGACGTTATGGACGGCAGTGTCTCAGTTTGAGAACCACTGATGACCTTGTGGACGGCAGTGTCTCAGTTTGAGAACCATTGATGACGTTATGGACGGCAGTGTCTCAGTTTGAGAACCACTGATGACGTTATGGACGGCAGTGTCTCAGTTTGAGAACCACTGATGACGTTATGGACGGCAGTGTCTCAGTTTGAGAACCATTGATGACGTTATGGACGGCAGTGTCTCAGTTTGAGAACCCCTGATGACGTTTTGGACGGCAGTGTCTCAGTTTGAGAACCATTGATGACGTTATGGACGGCAGTGTCTCAGTTTGAGAACCCCTGATGACGTTTTGGACGGCAGTGTCTCAGTTTGAGAACCATTGATGACGTTATGGACGGCAGTGTCTCAGTTTGAGAACCCCTGATGACGTTTTGGACGGCAGTGTCTCAGTTTGAGAACCACTGATGACGTTATGGACGGCAGTGTCTCAGTTTGAGAACCAACTGTCACAATTATAAAAGGAACTGTCATATTTTACGCTCGTTTCCAGGTCAAAAGGTCCTAAGTTCGGGTGCTGACAGACGACTTTTTCATAGAACTGACCTTGCCTCTTAGGTCGACCCAGGTTTAAATAAGTACCAGGTATAATTCTGTAAGCGGCGTCCGTGGCTTAGGCGTTGCGAGTCCGACTCGTAATCCAACGTACCGCGATCGAAACCCACTGCTGGCTGCGTGGATTTCTATCATGGTATGGGGCGTCGCAGGACGACCCAGCCTAAAATGGGTACTAGGATGGGCTGTCCTAGGGAAGTAAAGACGGTCGGTGTAATGCTGACCACATTACCCATCCAGTGCCGATTGGTCTGTAAAAATATGGGACGCTCTGTCCAAATACCCGATGCTTCTAAGGCGTGAAAAAGGATCTTTACTTTACTTTACTTACAATCCTGTAAAGTAAAGGCGGCTGGCGTGACACTTACCATATTAACCAACCAATGTCGATTGGTTTATAAAATATGGGTCTAGCCACATATATGCCATACGACTAAAGGCTTGGTAAAGATTTATTTTACTTTACTCTACTTTTTACCTCCACAATTTGAGAACCACTGGTGGAATTATCAAAAGCAATGTCGCGAAAATCCCCGAATAATAACTGCGTTAAAGAACTCAAAAAAAAAAAAAAAACCGGTTAAGTGACGCACTTTTGTATACATGTTCTCGGTTCATTCATCACAGGAAATGCCCTCCCCTCTTCCAGACTTTCATTCACATTGAGGAGCTTCCCCTCAGTTCTGACACTCAATATATTCTCGAATTTTCTGACACTTTGTCTTGCTTCTCATTTTACTCACTGCAGGATAGAAAGATGCATTTTGGTTGTTTTTCTTTAACGGTCGGGATATATTGCCAGCGCTCACCCCAAACAGATTACGGTAATTCTTTTTAGCAGGTGATAAATGGAAATGACCACAATCTGTCAGAATCCATACTCATTTAGAAGGGATGAGACCTGGAAGGCCGTGCGAGTGAGGAATGGATGAAGGAAAGAGTGAATTAGCAGTTTGTCAGGTGGAAAGGTGAGGTTGAAAGAACAGACAGGGAGAGGAATTTTGACAGGTGGATGAAAGTTTTATCCTGGGGAAGATGACAGAATAAGTTCTTTTGAGGAGCAAATAAAGGAATATCCGTGGGGTTTTAGTTTTTGCATCTCTCGCTTAGGAGATGCTAACGCGCTTCATAATTAGATAGTGCTGGGTTCGATCTCAGCTATGGAAGAACTGATAGTAGACAGCCTTCGGTTGCTTTCAACAATGTTATTAGGAGACGATTTTTTGAAAAGATAATGGCAAACTATTTAATGTAAAATTGCTAATGCAATCAGATGCCGAAAAAAAGAGTAAAGCTCCGTTTTCACGACTTAGGGGCATCGGGCATATGGGAAGAGCACCAACATTTTTACAGACCTCTCGGCACTAGGTGGGTAATGTGGTCAGCATCACGACAGCCGACTTTACTTCCCCAGGACACCCATCCTGGTACCCGTTTTAGGCTGGGTCAACCTGCGACGCCCCATACTATGATAAAAATCCACGCAGCCCGCAGTGGGTTTCGATCGCGGTATGTTGGAATCACGAGTCCGACTCGAAACGCTTAAGCCACGGGCGTCGGTAAAAAAACCCCACAAATGCAGGAGCTAATTCTGCGACGATCTGTAAAGCATTCATGTCGAACTTGCGTCAGTGGGCCAGATGCGGCTATGTGCAAGCACACCTGGAGCCCTCACAGGGGAAAATATTCTGCAATAATTTGTATTAATGACTCGAAATAGTTGTCTTATGTAGTCTTCGTAGCGACAAAATGTGACTTGTGTAGTCCTTAGAGAAGTACTCCCAGCCTTTCTAATGCCGCCACTCTTTAATAAAGTGCCACCCATGTTGTGGCGACCCGCAACCTATTATTTTCTTTTTTCACTTCAATAAATATGTGTTTTCTGACGGTCTTAGGCCACCCCTGCAAAAGAGTCGTTCGACCCCCCCCCCCCCCCCCATTTTTTTTTTTTTTCCACACATTAAAAAAAATTAAAGGGGACGTGACCGGCTGGTTGAGAACCACTGCATGAGTGGAACTTTAATTTGACATACTTGCTGTGAGAAAGAGCCAATAAATTTTTTTTCCCTCTTTTTCTTTACGTTCACCGACTGTAAACACCGGCGGAAACTTCTGGTTGCTCACCCCCCCCCCCCACCCCCCCCCCCCCCCCCCACCCCCACCCCCCCTCCCCCACCCCTCTGGACTTTAGACTTTTCCAAGAACCTGAGTGTTGTGTGAACATCCGTTTTACAGATCTCACATATTTGCGTGCAGACTGTTGGTTCCTTGCCTCTTAGGCAAATGCATTCCAACCTCGAAAAAATAACAATTTGTCGACTCTTACGACATGCATGTTGGGCTGGCAGTGGATCTATTCTTGTTATCTCCGCACAAGGAATCGTATATAATGATATGGTTGGCCAGGTTAAACAAAAATATGTATAAGAATATGCAATGGTACGGAAAGTAAAAGAGCATTCGTGTCTTCTTTTTTTTTTTTTTTTTTTTTTTTTGACGTTCATCGGCTGTTCACTCCCGCGGGAAATTCCGGTCGATCGTCCACTTCTGAACTCTAGTGCTATCCTAGATCCGTCTGTTGGCTTACATCCGTTCTACAGATCTGACTCATTTGTATGCAGATTGTTGGTTCCTTGCCTCACAGGCAGATGCACTCCAGCTGAAAATACATATGAAAAACTAAATGTGAGACGGAATGCTCAGTAATTAAAAAAAAAAACCTTGCCCACGCCTTCAGGCAAAATGGGCACATAGGGTTAGACCTATATTTTATAGACAAATCGGCACTCAATAGGTAATGTGGTCAACATCACGCTGGCCACTTTTGTTCCCATGACTTTACCTCGTATCCAGTTTAGACCTGGGAAAATATTCAATAGTAAGTAAATAAAAAAAATCAAGCAAAGGTCCCGTTTCTACGCCTTTAGGCGTATAGGACTAGACCCATTTTTTTATAGACAGATCGGCACAAAATGGGTGATGTGGTCAGCATCACGCCGGCCGCCTTTACTTGCCAGGACTGCACCCGGTACTCACTCAAGGCTGGGTCGACCTGGGAGCGAAGGGCATATTCGCCTAAAACCTTCAGGGCGGAGATGAACTGTCTAGACAGGCGTTCTCCAATCTTTTTTTTTTTTTTTTTCAGTTGGCACCCCACCCCTTTTAGTAGATGGCAAAGATCAGGAAACAAGTCAGCAATATATATATATATATATATATATATATATATATATATAATATATATATATATATATATATATATATATATATATATATATATATATATACAGTGGAACCTCGCATAACGAGCATAATTCGTTCCAGAATCATACTCGTTAAGCGAAACACTCGTTATGCGAAACAATTTTTCTCATATAAATTAATGTAAAATACAATAATGCGTTCCATGTCGAAAAAGATACTCACAAAATGCTATGAATAACGTTTTATTCAAAGACAATTATACATATATTGTTAAGGAGAGTGGATCATCTTCATCTTTTCTTCAAACGCGTAACGGCCCACATGGAATGAAAATTCGATTTGCAGAAAAAAAGTCGAAATAATTATGATACATAGCTAATTATTATTTTTTTTTTTTTTACCAGAAAGATGTCCGGAGATTTGTTTTTGCCGACGCTTCAAAATTTGGCTAAAATGTGACACAGCATTATCTTAAATAAATTTGCAACGCGCATAGCCACTTCCTTATTAGGGTGATGCTTCTCTATGCAAGATGCAACAGTTTGCCATGCTTTCAGCATTTCTCTTATTTCGCCAGAAAATTGTTGCTTTTCTGTTACCTCCTCCTCTGACAAACTTTCCTCCAAAACGCAGCTCTTGGCTGTGCTATTCCACAAGCCCTTTGATATCACTGTTATCCACCTACAACCACATGATAGTGGCCAAAGACACAATCTCGTTGACTACAGGTTTCACTGTCTCGAACCTCTCAAAGTCACAAAATAGACAACACTCTCCGGCCAAAGCTTCTTCCAAGCAGAAGTTAGGATTCTCTTGGTAACCCCTTCTCCCGCCTTGTCGATCATCTTGAAGCAGGCAACGACGTGGAAGAGATTTTTCTCCAAAACTCTTTGAGAGTGAGGTTGGTCCCTTTAGTCACCTGAAAACAATGCTCGAAAAGTGCTTTAGTGTAGAGTTTCTTAAAGTTAGAAATAACTTGCTTGTCCATGGGTTGGAGTAACGGAGTGGTGTTGGGAGGCAGAAACTGGATTTTGATGAACTTAAATTCTTCAGAGAATTGTAGGCCTGGAAGATTCATGTACATGTATCACAATATAACACAAGTTTGAGAAAATGTGTGATCACAAGTGACACTACGATATTACTAGAACGAGTGCTAAACACAGATTGATGAAACATGAACACAATTCGGGACTTCCCCTCTCCTCGCCACTCGTTATGCGAAACGTCGCTCGTTAAGCAAGTCATTTCTTTACAAATTGTTTTGCTCGTTATGCGAATTACTCGTTATAAGAGGTGCTCGTTAAGCAAGGTTTCTACTGTATATATATATATATATATATATATATATATATATATATATATATATATATATATTATATATATATATATATATATTTAAATGTATATATGCCTTATATTCTACAAGCAGGCGACAGAGAAAATCACCTTTGCTCACTTGATACAGCGACGCGAATGTTACCAAATTTAGCCGCAGTTACTCCAATGTGTTGATCAAAGTATTTTGTGATAAATCATACGACATGTTTACCATTGAACGTCCCACGGAAACGCGTAGTCGAGCGCAATGGTAACAATGAATTCAATTGAGCGATGTAGCTACACGATGTTGTTTTTCGGTTTGCATTAGTATTGATCGCTTTGGTTCGTTTCATGTGATGAGATAGATAGACAGGATGAAAGCTAAACTGGTTGACCTACCAAGAAACACACATGTGTACAGACAGAAAGTCGTACTGATGGCCTCACATACAGGCATGCTAATAGATTAATTGGTGGATAGGTGGGACCCAAAATCCATCTATCCATCCATCAATTCAACCATCCAGAAAACAACCTGTCCACTCATCCATCCCTAATCATTCCATTCACCTATCGATTAATCCCCCATTAATGGATAGATTGATCGATAGATGGGTAGGTAAATGTATAAGTAGATGAGTGGATGGGTAGCTAGATAAAATGGTTAAAGATAGATGACTGGATGGACAGATCGATAGATAAATGGAAGGATAAACGATGGAGAAGTGGACAGGTCTGGATTGTTGAATGGATGGATGAATGGATAGGTGGATTTGTAGATGGTTGGAGGGCTGGATATGAGTAGTGTTTGGTTGGATATGTGGATTAGAGGACGAATAGGTGGATGGATTGATTAAGAATCAATAAAAGTATAGGTGGATGGACTGATTAGGAATCAATAAAAGGATAGCTGGATGGGTTACATAAGAATCAATAAAAGGATGGGTTGATGGATTGATTAATAATCAATAAAAGGATAGGTAGATGGACTGATTAAGAATCAATAAAAAAAATAGGTGAATGGATTGATTAAGAATCAATAAAAGGATAGGTGGGTGGATTGATTAAGAATTAATAAAAGGATAGGTGGATGGATTGATTAAGAATCAATAAAAGAATAGGTGGATGGATTGATTAAGAATCAATAAAAGGATAGGTGGATGGATTGATTATGAATCAATAAAAGGATAGGTGAATGGATTGATTAAGAATCAATAAAAGGATAGGTGGGTGGATTGATTAATAATTAATAAAAGGATAAGGTTGATGGATTGATTAAGAATCAATAAAAGGATAGGTGGATGGATTGATTAAGAATCAATAAAAGGATAGGTGGATGGATTGATTAAGAATCAATAAAAGGATAGGTGGATGAATTCCATAACATCAAACTATCCTGCATCTTTTATCTTAATTGTCCATCTGTCTCTCTTCTACTCCAATTCTTCATGAGGTTACTCCAGTTGTCTCCTTCTCAGACATGACTAAAAAAAAGGTAAACTGTCTCCCTGTGATGTGCGGAATCAGTTCACTTAATGAGTCGGTTGATAACTCTTTTTGTCTCTATAGGATATTCTCATAAATCATCTATAAATCCACATCTCCAAACATTAGAAATATTTTTTTTTACTGTTCACATCATCTAATGTCAGTACCAGTCGTAACCCCCCCCCCCCCTTTTCCACCCCCTATGCGCTTCTTAAGGCTGGGCAGATATCTAAAGGTAAAGTTAACAAAGTCACATCAGCTTCATTAATGCTTGACTGTGCCAGGGACTGGTTACTGACGGTCGACCTGCCTGGTTTAGAAAAGTACCCAGAGTAAATCAGAAAGACAGGCCTGAGATCAGACTTGGTCTTGACTCTGCGGGAAAAAAAACGCATCCTCATCGAGTTTACGGTGCCGTACGAGTCGCGGATGGAAGAAAATTACATGTACAAGCTCGAAAAGAATTGTGATCTGGTGGTCAGCCTGAGGAGTCATGAAGAGTATTTAGTAAAAATCTTCGCCGTCGAGGTAGGCGCAAGTGGACTCATCTTTACTTCCATGAACAAGCAAGTGGGCTTGCTAGGAAATGAACTGAAACGGGACTAAAACAGCTGGGCGAAGCTGCTGAAACAGCTTCGAGTTGGCTTTGGACGAAACGGAACGTCGAGGGGGATGGGCATCCTTAGACTGGTCTTAACTCCTAGTGGAAAAGAACTTTTCATAAAGCTAAAGTGTCTGATAAATATCTGCCAGTGTATCTGTGCCAAGTGATAAAGTCTAACACCTGTCTGATGAACCAGCCGTAAGCATGTCACTCTGGTCGTGAAGGTAGACGGCAAATTTGCTACCGCATCGACAACATAACACCAAATCTCACAATACCTTTTGCAAAGTTACCGTATGGTCTTGTCCCTGTCCGAGAGTGCGATAAAATGCAGCAGGAGAAGATCGTGGCCTGGAGTCATAAACCAGGTAGGCCCATTTTCTGTCTAGAAAGTAATAGGCCGAAACAATCGTCGACGAGGGATCTTTCTACTGATGATCGGTGGAGTCTAGAAAGTAATAGGCCGAAACAATCGTCGACGATGGATCTTTCTACTGATGATCGGTGGACCCCTGCTGTCAATGCTCCCTTGCGACCAGAGGCCACTAACCCAGTCTCATATAGAAAGAAACTGGTGGCTCTTTAGTTTTCTTGAAAAAGGGGGAGGGGCGTATTGGTGAGCTTAAGGTGTCAAGACTGGTTTAAGTGTGCAATAATAGTTATTATTATTATTTTTATTATGTGCTGGGACATGAATGATACAGCCTGTAGTGTGGACTCATGGGAAACAATTTCAAGGACCATGTGTTGTGGAGGAGGCACATCAAGAGGGGAATGGGGATAAAAGAAGAAATGATTGCAGAAAGGATGAGAGCGAACAGACTAAACACAAATGTTGACATCAATAGTCCTAAAATTCCATGCTATAATTGCGGACAACTTTTCTTAATGCAGGCGGGTCTTGCTAGTCACACTCGCCATTGCCATAGGCTGTGAGTCTCATGTCTCCACATAGAGTAGCATAATATTGTCGTTTGGAAAGACGGAAAGGTGCAAGTCATATTTGGGTTAAAGCTTATATCTAGGGTATGGCTTGTATTTGGATACGGCTTGTATTTGGGGTAAGGCTTATATTTGACTGCTCGATAAATATAATAATATACAGTGATACCTCAGTATATGTTCTTCACCCTTTCCATATCCTTGGAAGTATACCAAATAGGACCTATACCGAACAGGACGTTTACCAAAACAGGACTGCTGCCTCTGAAAATTATTTTGAATGGTGGAGAAAAGGGGGAGGGAGAAAGGGGGGGGGGGAGGCTCAGTTCTTCCCACTACAAATGGGGTGGAGACGCAATATTTCGTTATTTTGAAGCCTCACCCTGGCTGTTGCCAGGTGCCGCAATATAGCCTAACGGTTTAACGCGGTTTCTGAGACCTCTCCACGGGTAATCATCATCCGCATGGTGTTACTTTGTGTCATGGGTCATTATCGCTCTGTGTGATGTTTTGGTGGGGGTAAATTTTACTTACTTACTCGGCGTCTATGCAGGCACATGCCATCAAACTTCAGGGGGTTCAAATGAGGCGTGACTATCTCAGCGACCTGCACACAATTATCGTCTCGCCCCTACAACACGCTCACAACGGAGTCACTCACACGAGCACAACAGAAACACATTATTAACTGATTAATTATTGACACATTTAGCGCACGACTTGGCTGATCGCTGGCACAATTAGTGTATTGATTGCATACTCTGTCTAGATGCAGGCATCAGCAGGTTCAAAGAGGTTTAGGGAGTCCCGGCGTATGAAACATTTAGGTTTTCTTGTGAACAATGTTCAGGAAGAATCGGGGTTTAGCATGATACATTTACAGTGTGTTGTGAACAAGGTTTAGGGTGAATGGTGTTTGAATTGGTGGTTGAGGTTGATACACTGACTGTGTCTCGTGAGCAAGCCTCGGAAAGCATTGCAATAGAGTATATGATACATTTACTGTGTGTTGTAAACCTGGTTTAAAATAGTGGTTGTGTATCATATATTTACAGTGTCTTGTAAACAAGGTTTAGATGAGTGCTTGGTATGAAACTTGTGTTGTTTCTCGTAAACAATGGTTACAAGAGTGATTGCGTGTCATGTATTTACTGACTTTTGCTTGCGTAATTTTTACGTGGAATCGTGGGTAGGAATGATACGTATACTATTGTGAGCTAGGTTTAGAAAGAATCATCATCATAATCATAAACCACTTCTGCCGTTAAGCGTCGTGATGAGGAATAATTTACGTTCCCGTGCACGTTGGCTGCCACTGGCTATTGTCATGCCGTGAAGACGTAGATTGTCTTTAATGTTGTCGATCCATGTTTTTCGCGGCCGTCCTCTTGCTCTTGTAGTTGGTCTTCTGAGATGTAGGGTTGTGATGGTATTTGATCTTGCTGCATTCTAACGAGATGGCCAAACCACTTGATCTGCTGTTTCTCGATGAATCTACTACAAGGTGTCGTTCCCACAATTTGCCTGATAGTTTCATTATTCACTCTATCTCGTGTTCGTCGTGTGTGTAATCTGAGCGCTGTTTGAAGTACGCTTTTTACTTTAATTCCTCCATAATTCTTGAGCAATTTCCTGTGAACAAATAAATTCCATACCGGTTTGCTGGACCTTTCGCAGGATCATCCTTATTTGAACACACTGATATTTAAAAACACACAAAAACACACATTTTCGTCCCACAGAATGTTAACCGATTTTCGCTTACTCCGCCATCTTAGAAAGAATAGTGGTTGGAAATGAAACACTGTATTGTGAGCAAACTTAACATAGGATAGTGGATGGGCATAACACATTCACCGTGTCTGCTAAACTAAATGGAGAAGTTTTAGCGGTAGAGAATACTGCATTTACTGTCTTGTGAGCTAAGTAAGGAAATATTTTTTTACTGTCTTGCGAGGTTATAAAAAAAGAATAGTGGTAAAGAATAATTACATTTACTGTGTTGTAAGCAAGGATAAGAAAGAACCGGCGTGGAGAACAATAGATTTACTGTCTTGTGAGCGACTTTATGGCAGAACAATGATTTGGAATCACAAATTAAATATTTGTGAGAAAAGTGGGAAGGAAAAGTTCTAGAGAATAATTCATTTTTTTGTCTTGTCAACAAAGTTAGGAAAGAATAGTGGTGGAGATTTTTACATTTACTGTTTTGTGACCTACGTCAAGAAAGAAAAGTGGTGGAGAACATTACATTTTCTGTCTTTTCAGAAATTTAAGACATAAGAGTTGTGGAGAATAATAGATTTACTGTCTTGTCAGCGAAGTTAAAAAGGAATATTGGAGAATAAATACAGTCACTGTCTTGTAAGCAAATTTAAGAAAGAATAGTGTTGAAAATAATACATTTACTGTCTTCTGAGCAAGAATAAGGAAGTGAATACTACTTCAACTGTCTTGTCAGCAACGTTCGGAAATAATAATGGGGGAGATCAATACATTTACGGTCTTGTGAGCAAAGTTAAAAAAGAATAGTAGTGGAGATTAATTCATTTACTCTTTTGTCAGAAAATTTAGAAAAAAATAGTGGTGAAGATTAATACATTTACTCTTTTGTCAGAAAAGTTAGAAAGAAATAGTGGTGGAGATTAATACATTTACTCTCTTATGAGCAAATTCATCAAATGGAATCGTGGCTGGAGATAATACATTTAATGTGCTTGGGAATGATACATTTACTGTTTTGAACAAGGTTTAGGTGCGGTCGTAGTTAGGATGACAATTTGCTGTCTTGTTAACTCGGTTTGAGTGGAGCTGTAGTTGGGCATAACAATTTACTGTGTCTTGTGAGCAAGGTTTAGGTGCGGTTGTAGTTAGGATGACAATTTGTTGTCTTGTGAACTCGGTTTGGCTGGAGCTGTAGCTGGGGATAACAATTTACCGTGTCTTGTGCGCAATGTTCAGGTGGAGCCGTAGTTGAGAATTATACATTAACTGTGTCTTGTGAACAATCTTTAGGTGAAGCCGTGATTGGGCATCAAACATTTACTTTGTCTCGAAAAATATATTAAGATGGAATTTTGGTTGCGTATACTGCGTCTTCTGAGTAAAATTAAAATATAATCCTGGTTGCGTATGTTTTATTTTCTGTGTCTTAGGAATAGTTTTAAAATGGAATTCTGGCTAGGCACGACAAATTTAATGTGCCTTATATGCCAGGATCAGTCACAAACGTATTTGAAAATGAAACAGTATTGTTGTGTTTGTGTGTGTGTGTGTGTGTGTGTGTGTGTGTGTGTGTGTGTGTGTGTGTGTGTGTGTGTGTGTGTGTGTGTGTGTGAAAAAGGCGGGGGAAAAGGGGGGGGGGGAGTCAACACAAAATAAAAAATGAAAACAAACCTTATAAGGAAATATTTAAAAAAAAACAGACGAAGCAAAACAAGACAGAAGAGATTGTTGTAAGCAGCAAGATAAAACAGACGATTGAAATTTTACAAAACAGATACAACAACTTTATTAAACACACTACATTGTGAACTGAAAAGTGCTGACTGCCAACGGCTGCTTCAAGACAAGGCGCTTTGGTGGAAATAATTAAGGTGTTGAGGTTTTGAACAACAGATCAACATCATAGCACACGGGTACACCCATAAGTGCTCCGTTCTTCTTCTATTTCAAGTCTAAATCTGAAGAAGCTCAGCACAGTGCACATGCTCTGTAGCACCGGCGAGGATCCTTAAAAAACGTTGGGTAGATTTTTAACTACAAATTTTGCCCGGGCAGCGCCGTTAGGCTACTCTTTTCGATTTCCAACTGCCAAGGGCTTTTTTTTCGTGCGCAACAATGCACACGGGCGTCCGATCTCACTACCCAGAGACCAGGGGGAATTAGTAGAAGTCCAAGTCCACGAGAAAAAAATCAGCCCTTACCGGGGATTGAACCTGGAACCTCTAGCACTTGAGGCGGACTGCATGAGAGACCACACATCCCCCCCCCCCCCCCCAGTACCCCAGTAATTAAAGTAATGGACCCTTTTCCCGCCTTTTCTCTATCGAGCGTATAGTGTTATAGCGAGTTCCAAAGTCTTGTCCTCCCACTTCAATACAAATCTTAAAGACTCCTATACGGATCAACATGAACTTTCGCCTGTGGCCTTAGACTTCCCCCACACGTATGATCTTCTAATTTACAGCTGGGGAAGTCTAATTGCATTTCGCTAATCCTGGTTTGCCTAATAATCTGGGAACGAGTGAACAGTGCGGAAGTGCAATTAGATCATTATGGTCTGAGGAGAACGGCGCTGCGCGGAGTTGCCAGGGGATCTGAGCAATGCTCAACACTCAAGTGAAAGGCGAGACGGATATACAATCAGACAGGTACCGGTGCCATCTGAATTAGAACGCTACGTTTGCTCCTTAAGATGGAGACGGAGCGCTTATGTGAGTGTCCCGAGTGCTATGAGATTGTTTGGAAATTAGTTCACACGTACAGCGATGCATGTTGATTATTTTGATAGCCGATCCCGCATACAATGAAAAAATTTCTCACGTTAGAAACTTATAGAACTCACTTAAGGCTGATGCTGGAGTTGACCACCTGAGAGCGAAAGGCACCTGAAACGCATATCACAACTTGATGTTGCGAAAAAAATTCACTCACTCAATCAGCTGTATACATGCTGACTGGTTTGCTTTGAATCGGTTTCTGCTTTTGATCTACGGCACCCCCGTGTGGGTTAGGGGGGTGGGGGGGGGGCTATGATAGGGAAAACAAGAATAGATCCACTGCCTACCCAAAAGCATGTCGTAAGAGGCGACTAATTGGGAACTTTCTTCGAAGTCGGAGTGCATCTGAGAGGCAATGGACCAACAGTCTGCACACAAATGTGTCAGATCTGTCAAACGGATGCACACGCAACACTCAGGTTCTGGAACAAGACTGCAGTCCAGAAGTGGGTAAACAACTAAAACTTGTCACTACAGTTTACAGCTAGAGAATGCAACGAATAAGAAGATCTGCGGCACACACACACACACACACACACATATATATATATATATATATATATATATATATATATATATATATATATATATATATATACACACACACACATAACACACAATTAAAATTAGATGTTTGCATAACAAAGAGTTGTTATGACATCATGATTATGAAAAAACTGCCTGTCTGATTTCAACAGCTTACATCGGACGGTTACTTAGTTACAGATGTTTTAAAGTTTGGCACCTAACTTTACCGTGTACATATTCTAGCGTCGGCGTGGATGTGAAGGTCATTCTGAAAACAAAATTTGATGCTATGGGGATACGAACCTTGGACCTTCGGACTGGCAGACCTGCGTTCCGTCGAAGCTTATGTATTGTACTCACGAGAAGACTTTAAAGTAAAACTTCAAACCAGTGATAGAGAATACATTAACCACGTCATTGTTTTGTCTCCCTCTTTCTTCTTTTGTCGCACTGTTTATGTCGCAAAATGTCGCAGAGGGGGGAGTTAGATGTAATTTCCTGTCTTTTGTTGTAGCATAGTTTGTGTTAAGGTTATTTCGTGTTTCTGTAGTGTCTCTTTTACTCTCTTCATCCATCACTTTCCTGATCCGCCTCTTGCCTTGTGGCTTTCTGTTCTTTATGTAGAAAGCTCTAACTGATAGCTGATGTTCTTTCATTCTGACCAAACGACCATTATATTTGATTCTGTGATGCTTGATGAAATCATTCCCCGCTACTATACCTACTATCTATCTTAGTTTTCCATTGATGACACTGCCCCTTCTTGATTTTACCGCCGCATTTCTTCGGCATCTCGTCTCACTTGTTGTAATTTTCCGCCATTGTTATTGGTGTTCCATTGTTATGTAGCCTGCCAATATTATTGTTAGGGATGTCAAGAGTGTTAAGCACGCGACATTATGGTGCGGACGAACACAGTGCCGTCATAGTGACAGTTTAAAGATGACATCCTACTTTTGACCCGAATCACACAGGAACAGCGTTCTGTTATTCCTTTCAAATCAGTGAGAGAGGGCGAAACCTAGAGACATTTACTGGCGAATGAAGAAGCAGTATGGCGATGCATGACTGTGCCTCCTATTTTTCCCTCTAATGTCTTTATTTTATGGATGAAGAGCAGGTGTCAGTGGAATGGGCTCAATATTCTCAGCCAAGCAGACAGTGCAAGATAATGGGAACATACAATGCCAACAAATTAATTTAACGACATCATGTGAAAAGAGGTGTTATCAATGCACAACCGTATACTGCAAAATGGGAATGTGTGCAAGAAGCAAAACAGACACATGTTCAGTTCTGAAGGAAATATTAAATGTGTGCCAGCTAGAGAAATACATTTAGGTGTCTCTGTAAAACAATAAAAGTAAAAGACCCTTGTTTATCACGCCACTAGGTGTATATACATGTAATAAGTAAAAGACCCTTGTTTATCAAGCCACTAGGTATATATACATGTAATAAGTAAAAGACCCTTGTTTATCACGCCACTAGGTGTATATACATGGAATAAGTAAAAGACCCTTGTTTATCACGCCACTAGGTATATATACATGTAATAAGTAAAGGACCCATGTTTATCACGCCACTAGGTATATATACATGTAATAAGTAAAAGTCCCTTGTTTATCACGTCACTAGGTGTATATACATGTAATAAGTAAAAGACCCTTGTTTATCACGCCACTAGGTGTATATACATGTAATAAGTAAAAGACCCTTGTTTATCACGCCACTAGGTGTATATACATGTAATAAGTAAAAGACCCTTGTTTATCACGCCACTAGGTGTATATACATGTAATAAGTAAAAGACCCTTGTTTATCACGCCACTAGGTGTATATACATGTAATAAGTAAAAGACCCTTGTTTATCACGCCACTAGGTGTATATACATATAATAAGTAAAAGACCCTTGTTTATCACGCCACTAGGTATATATACATGTAATAAGTAAAAGACCCTTGTTTATCACGCCACTAGGTGTATATTCATGTAATAAGTAAAAGACCCTTGTTTATCACGCCACTAGGTGTATATACATGTAATAAGTAAAAGACCCTTGTTTATCACGCCACTAGGTGTATATACATGTAATAAGTAAAAGACCCTTGTTTATCACGCCACTAGGTATATATACATGTAATAAGTAAAAGACCCTTGTTTATCACGCCACTAGGTATATATACATGGAATAAGTAAAAGACCCTTGTTTATCACGCCACTAGGTATATATACATGTAATAAGTAAAAGACCCTTGTTTATCACGCCACTAGGTATATATACATGTAATAAGTAAAAGACCTTTGTTTATCACGTCACTAGGTATATATACATGTAATAAGTAAAAGACTCTTGTTTATCACGCCACTAGGTGTATATACATGTAATAAGTAAAAGATCCTTGTTTATCACGCCACTAGGTATATATACATGTAATAAGTAAAAGACCCTTGTTTATCACGCCACTAGGTGTATATACATGTAATAAGTAAAAGATCCTTGTTTATCACGCCACTAGGTATATATACATGTAATAAGTAAAAGACCCTTGTTTATCACGTCACTAGGTGTATATACATGTAATAAGTAAAAGACCCTTGTTTATCACGTCACTAGATGTATATACATGTAATAAGTAAAAGATCCTTGTTTATCACGTCACTAGGTATATATACATGTAATAAGTAAAAGACCCTTGTTTATCACGCCACTAGGTGTATATACATGTAATAAGTAAAAGATCCTTGTTTATCACGCCACTAGGTATATATACATGTAATAAGTTTTAGACCCTTGTTTATCACGCCACTAGGTATATATACATGTAATAAGTAAAGGACCCATGTTTATCACGTCACTAGGTGTATATACATGTAATAAGTAAAAGACCCTTGTTTATCACGCCACTAGGTGTATATACATGTAATAAGTAAAAGACCCTTGTTTATCACGCCACTAGGTATATATACATGTAATAAGTAAAAGACCCTTGTTTATCACGTCACTAGGTATATATACATGTAATAAGTAAAAGACCCTTGTTTATCACTCCACTAGGTGTATATACATGTAATAAGTAAAAGACCCTTGTTTATCACGCCACTAGGTGTATATACATGTAATAAGTAAAAGACCCTTGTTTATCACTCCACTAGGTGTATATACATGTAATAAGTAAAAGACCCTTGTTTATCACTCCACTAGGTGTATATACATGTAATAAGTAAAAGACCCTTGTTTATCACGCCACTAGGTGTATATACATGTAATAAGTGAAGGAGACTGTTCCTCAGCTTCAGGCTATTGGATGTATAGGTCTAGACATATCTTTTATAGACCAATTGGCAGCCGGTCGGTCCTATTTCCAAGGACGTTTCCTAGTTCCCAATTAAGGCCGGGTAGACCTGACAGCCAATGTCATTTTTGAAAAAAAAAGACCTATTCTATCAAGACCTGAACCGACGAACTTCCGATCCGCTGGCAAGCGTCTAGCCGCTACACCACGGCGGTTGGGGCATATAGTGCTACACCTAAATTGTATATGTCAGAGACCTTATGGCTGCCGTAACGGCACGTGTCTCATGTTTTAGGCCCGTGACAGATAAACTGTCCTAAACACACTAAACCTAAGCATCTACAGAGCACACAACAATCTTTAATGTACAGGACAATATAACAAATGGTAATGCGCCTCAGAAGTCGTGGTACCCCTATCAGAAACAAAAGCCAGGAGGGATTTGCAAATCACCTCTCAATCTTATCACGTTTTCATGGATATTACCCGGGTCTGAACCCATACCGCTTCCGTTTAGATCTTTAATCTATAATTAAACTCCACGCCAGAAACATGGAGCGTCTGTCGGGTGATTGCAAAATGAGTGAGGACAGATCAAATCAAAACAACCAGTACAAACCATCTGTAGCTGCAAGACTTAAGTTGAATACCTACCCAGCTAACCACGTAACAAGAGACACATAACCTATCTCTGTCAAGCGCTGTATAACATAGAAGTACTGCTACTATCTGACGAAACACATTCTAACATAGACTATCGGTCACTATGTTCTAAAGACAACACATTGCAATCTAACCGTCTAACGATCACAAGTCTCTAGTCTACAGTCTCACGTCCTGGAAACAAAACTTTCTGTCTCCATCTTTGGGTTTTGTTTCAGCAAGCAGTTCAGTCCCTGGTCTAGAGGCACTCGTGGCTTTGCAAGCGAACCGCCCAGACAGTCACGATTTCTTACGGTGTCAGTCCGTCTCGGTGAACTCCTCGGTCATGTACGTGCAGACATGAAATATTCACTACTATCATACTGGCTGTCCCATACCCACGCCAGCCTCTGACAGTATAGAACAGTCGGCACTCTGTTTGTGATGTGTTCATCATCATGCCGGCTTTACTTCTGAGGACTGCTTGCCAGTTATGATTTTTTTTTTTTATAGAAACGGATGAAATATTTTGGTCACATTACCTATTTCATACCAAACAATACACCTTAGTTTCTTCATGGTTTCTTGATATTGCAATGATGTCGGCTGAGTGGTCTCGAAGTATGGTGTACGCCTCCTGTGCTGGAGGTGCCGGGTTCAAGCCCCCGTAAAGGCTGGGATTATTTCACGTGGACTTCTAGTAATGTCCCCTGGTCTCTGGGTAGTGGGATCAGACGACGATGTGTATTCTTGCGCACGTAAAAATCCCTTGGCAGTTGGACATTGATAAGAGTAGCTAAACGGCGCTGCCTGCGCACAAATTTGGAGTTTAAAAGCAACCGAAAAGTATTTCAGGATCCTCGCCGGTGCAACGGAGTTTGTGCACTGCGCTGAGATTCTCAAAAGTCAGGGTTGAGTTAGAAATAGAAGGGTGCACTTATAGGTCACACCCGTGTGCTATGATGTTGATAGGTTAAATAAACATAAACAAGAGGTGATGTTAAACGGTTGTGATATTAACCACATCATCCATTAAATTAATAAATTAATCCATAATTGGCATCACTGCTCCCTGAACATCCCCCACACGTGATCCGTTCTCTTTATTGGTAGTCAACGAAAAGTCGACATGACAACGGTACCATTGACAACTAGACTAAAAGTCCGCCTATGCCCCCCCCCCCCCCACCCCCCACCCCACCCCTTTTCCCCCAATGTGTTGAATATTTTCCAGAATATAGCCACCTCCACCAGGTTGAATAAGTCTGTCAATATATGCATTCTCTGTCAGTTCTATTGCACCATCCATTTGATCATAGAGAACCGCTATCACCACGTTGGCGTTATCATAAAGTAGATCAACGCCCAGAAGAGCGGCACCAGCCAGCACAGAAGCACGGCACCAGTCAATCTACCAGCCTGCTCATTATCCCGTACACCCGAAGATCCTGGACAGAAAATCCATGGTATGCTCCAGATCTAAGTCGTATCAAGTGATACATGCCACTCTAGGCGTAGGACACCAGTTTACATTTTCCCGAAGATGCTCCCAAATCATCAGTGAAGTGCTGATTGGTTTCAAAAGCAGATATGGTTCTAATATAATGTTTACTAAAATACTGACCTACTGTGGCGAAAAATATCACTTAACTCCACTAAGTTTATAAAATCAGTTGCTGTTTTTAATCATGTTTTACTGTAAACAGTCGGCCTCTTTTGCTTAGGCGTTGCGAAAGAGCTTCGTAATGCCGGGGTGCCGGGTTCGATCCCAGCAGTGGGCCTTGCGTTTTGCGTTGGTTTCGTCAGTGGTATCGAAAAGCAACAATGGCAAACTACTGGACGTAAATTTGCCTAGAAATACCACACCAGCCAAAAAATGCTGGGGTTGGTTCTGCAACGTCTTGTAAAGGATAGGCAGCTAACTTTTTTTTTTTTTTTTTACTGTAAGCTAAAGAATCCATTCCATTAAACAAAGGGTGAAAACACACCCAATTCTTTTCACCATCTTCATTATTCTGTAACACAACGTGTCGTTGGGTCACCAATTACTGTTGACTGTCTGATCAGCTCTCTCCACCTTTGACGGTCAGATGCGATGGACAATATACAGCATATTTTAAAGCCAGTCGTATTTTAGCGTGACGTCGGCTGCCATAAAACAAATATGTCCAAACTTTCAGACAGTCTAAGCACAGTATTATGTTATGTAAATGATGTCGCAAGTCCTTTAAAAACAAACATCCACCTAGACCAGCGATTCTCAACCCGTGGGTCGAGACCCCTTAGTGGTTAAACGACCCTTTCACAAAGACCGTTGGAAAACACACATTCACTGAATTTATAAAGTAGCAACGAAACAAATTTTATAACTGGGGGTCACCACAACAAAAGGAACTCTATTAAGGGGTCGTGGCATTAGGAAGGTTGAGAACTCCTGACCTAGATGCATGCATGTAGATACACAAAGATGCACACACAAACACAAACTATGTGTAGAAAGAGAGTGGTAGGCAGACGAACAGAGTCACGAGAGTGCGTCTAGTTTAAATTCTTTAGTTTGCAGTAACAACTGACAAAAACCAGCAATTGGATTTTTATAAAAACTTACTGGAATTAAACGATCATTTTCGCCATAGTAGGTCAGTACTTCAATGATCGCGACCTCAAAACACCAGGCAATCAAGGGCAGTAAAGCAATTTTGACATCTCAATGAGGCAGTTTGATTGCTCGCCAAGCGTAACTATGACTTTGACAGACGCCGATCGAAGGGATAAATTGAGGTGTATCGCTGAGAGCTGAAGGCATCAACAGCAGTGGTGAATGTATGTTAGGTTGTATGTCCCAGGTGGTTAAAATGCTGCGAAAACAGCGGCCTTTTAAATGGTCTTTCATTTCAGTATGTCGCCATACTGATCTCGATTGTGTAATTTTGGAAAATGGAGATAATTTGAAAAACGCTTTGAGGCTAATTAAAATATCTAAGTTTAGTTCGCTGCATATTATTTACTAGACAGTTCCCGGAGTTCACCCAGCCGATAGGAAATTGGTACCAGAATTAACACTCTGGGGTAAATGGAGGAACGTTGCTGTAGCTACAGAGTTGCATGCGGACGGCGACACAGGCGGACAGTTTCTCATAAGCTGTCCGTACTGGGGGCAGACCACTTATGGTTTATAACTGTGTGCAATGACGCTGGTTCACATCTCCCAACATTACCTTTTTTTTTTTTTTTTTCTTAAATTTCATGATGCGATTTCAGAAACGAATATTCCAGTGACTTGATCCGCCTGAGTTAACTGGAGTCCTAAGCGTCCCAATATTACATGGCTGTTGACAAGAAAGGTGTGTGGTGTGATAAAACAGGCTCGCTCATTATCCTAGATAAGGCACCAGTATTGTGGTGTTCTTTAAATAATAGAAATGTTCGAGATGAGCTGCCGAACATTACTATAAATCGGAGTAATCTTCTTCTTTTTCGCGTTAGCCAGCTGTAAACTCTGGCGGAAAGTTCTGTCTGTTTATTCACTTCTGGACTGCAGTCCTGTCCCAGAGCCTGAGTGTTGCGTGTGCATCTGTTTTACAGTGCTGATTCATTTGTATGCAGACTAGTGGTTCCTTGTCTCTCAGGCAGATGCACTCCGACTTTGAAGGAAGCTCCCATTTAGTCGACTCTTACGACATGCTTTTAGGTAAGCAGGGGATCTATTCTTGTTTTCCCTGTAATAGGGCCCCGGAACCCATGCGGGAAACAGCAGTAACAGAAAGATATTTCAGGAATCAAACGCAAAAGAATGTTTAGTAAAGGAGCTTATACCCCCCCCCCCCCCCTGAGTTGCAGCGAGAACCTGACGCAAGACTCCTTTCTTATTCACCAATCTAATCTTGAGGGAAGGGGAGGGGTATGGGGTTGACTCACGCCGGCTGCCTTTACTTTCAATGATAATAAAAGCTGAGACGATCTCGTAGCCAAGCTCAATTTGCAAAACGTGTCCACTCGATGTAGATTTGAATGCAAGACCTTCGGTAGGCAGACCAGCCTCTAGCAATTTAACCTCGCCCATAATGGGATGCAATTTGTTTATTATTTCAAGGCCCTATTCCGGCTGAAATCAGGGGCCATAATGTAATCTAACAGCTGAACGTGATATCTGGGACTTGTACCCGGGTGAATCTCATGCTAATGGTATCACTGGTTGTGGAGTCCTGGTGGGGTTAAAGGTCACTCAGACCTCTAACTGCCATGCTAAATTGTGTATGGTGCTGGTGTGAAAACAATGACCCTCTTTCACGCCTTCTGGCGAAGGACAAGATCTATATTTTATAGACCAATCTGCTGTTGGTGGATAATGTGGTCAACATAACGCCGCCCGCCTTTACTTCACAGGACTCTACCCGTTACCTATCTAAATCTGGGTCCACCTAGGAGCCAAGGTCATTTTTGGGAAGAAAAAAAAAGTTCATTTATGTCTGGACTTGAACCCACGACCTTCGGGTCAGCAGGCGGATCACTGCATGGGTGACATGGTTACAATCATTTTGGCCTGGATTTACTTCTCATTATATTTTCTGGTAGCTAAATTTAACGACTTCTTCGACATGGGAGGCAAATTAGTAAACTAGCTGTACCCAAGTCACGCGTTGCTGTGACCCAGCCTGGCTAACTGAAAAGAACAAAATTTAGAAAGCGCACGTGTCTAATATGGTCAATTTCACAATCACTGTTTGCGCAGATAGACTGATTTGCCGACTCTAAAACACGCAACATAGAATTGTGTCCTTATGTTATGGGTCGTTAAGAGGCAATTATTAAGACTAACACAGTGGTTATTTGTTTATCACGTGCCAAAGCCTTTTTGCATGTTTTAAACAGCTTAAAGTAAAGTTAAATAATGTGCGTCTAAAAGACAACAAATTCGCCAAAAAATGAGATAGCTGAGGTAGCTTAATTAAAATATGAATTATTAAAATATGAAAACTGTAAAATCCTGTTTTTAGCTCTTTCGGTTAACAGTTGTTGTCGTCACTCCTCCTACCCCGCTTCTCTCAATATCTCCACAAACCCATTTACCTACTTTACTTACAGTTATGTAGTGTTTAATATCTCCACAATCCCCTTTACGTACTTTACTTACAGTTGTGTAGTGTTTAATACCTCCACAATCCCCTTTACGTACTTTACTTACAGTTGTGTAGTGTTTAATACCTTTACAATCCCCTTTACGTACTTTACTTACAGTTGTTTAGTGTTTAATACCTCCACAATCCCCTTTACGTACTTTACTTACAGTTGTGTAGTGTTTAATACCTCCACAATCCCCTTTACCTACTTTACTTACAGTTGTGTAGTATTTAATACCTCCACAATCCCCTTTACCTACTTTACTTACAGTTGTGTGGTACTCAATACCTCCACAATCCCCTTTACGTACTTTACTTACAGTTGTGTGGTACTCAATACCTCCACAATCCCCTTTACCTACTTTACTTACAGTTGGGGGAAGTTCAATATCTCCGCATCTTCGTGTGGTTTCTTGGGCTCTATTTTGGAGGCCGAAAATAAAAAGAATAGCCCCACAGGCCCCTAACAAGCAGCTTGTAGAAGGCAACTAATTAGGGATGCTTTCTTCAAAGTTAGAGTGCATCTGCCTGATAGGAAAGGAACCAACAGTCAGTATACAAATAAGATAGAACTGTGGCGCTGATGTGCACACAAAACACAAGTTGTGGGTGAAGAGGAATTTCCGGGAATTAAATAATACAGCAGCAAGGTGTTTAAATGAAAGTATAAGTGATCGATTTTAGGGGTTTCGTAATGTATGGCAGACTCTTTCTCTCTCTCTCTCTCCAAAACAGCTTTCCACCTGATAAAAGCATCGCATAAAGCCCACACTCGATAGCTCCAGCAACGATTCGCATAGATCTCCGTAAAAATGACATCCCTGAAGTGAATAAGGCAGCCGGGAAACAAATCCACGATCTCCAGAGCACGCAGTAAATGGCGTGACCATTTCTTCACGGGGATCTGCAAAATGTAGTCTGACTGACTTTCTACCCCACCAGGACATCACACAAGCGATAAACACCCGATGGCACAAAGTGCCACCATGCGGATGAGGATCACCGTGGAGAGGTCCCAGAAACCGCGTTCAGACATTTGGCCATAATGATGACCTGCCTATATTGCGGCCCCTGGCAAAAGCCAGAGTGGGGCTTCAAATAACAAAAAATAACGTCCAAAGAAGGACGCAAGGAATGAAAATGTCGTCTCCACGACGAGGAATCAACTCCGAATATCCCACGTGACAGACTACACAGTTTAGTAACATGTATATTCATAACCTGAAACTGAATCCTTGCAGCCATTCTGTGTTTAAAAAACACATTATATTGGTCTTATTTCTCTGGAACTGTTTGGATTTTTAAAAAAAATTCAATTTGGCCACGCAATGCGACAGAAATAAAGGGAGATCGAAATGTTGCGAACTTGACATCATTACATTATCGTTACCTCCCTTTATTTCGTAATAATACTGCTTTGCAATTGACGACATACATCTGGTAATCTTGTTTTTAGCTTTAGAGCAAACGGGTCACCCCATAATTGCTGCGCTCCTGTGTCAACGAAAAAGACACATAATGTCCATCACTGTCTCTTGTAGAGAAAGTGACACAGACTGCAGATACAGCATATCCAACAGCATACACAGGCATTACAAGCGTAAGGCAGCCATCAGCTTTTTTTTCCTTTTTTTTTTTTCAGACAAATAAAAACTACACATTAACTTGGCTTACTTTAGTGATAAACGGAACGAAGAACCTATTTCAGAGCACCTGAAAGCAAGTGAGAGAAACATTTTGCGATCCCGCATCTTTCCCGTGGAAACTTATATGAATCTGACCAATGGACTCACTCAGTCTTTAAAGAAGAAAACCGGAGTTTATGGCTAATAATTTATGACCAATCCACAGTAGATTAGAGTAAAGAAATATTCTGCCAATCAGTATGTCCTTTACAGAACGTCACTCTCTTCATGTCAATCCTGAAAGTCTTTCTTTACCAAATTCTTCAGTCCTATGTGCTTTTATAGCTAACTTATATTCAATGCCTTGTGTCCACTTTGCGGAGGTCGATTTTTGTGCTTTTTGCAGAAATTGCACCCTTCTTCACCGTTTTCTCCAGACAGTGATGGTGTTTCACATGTCCAAAATACATCAGTTTTCAAAAGAGGATGCTGTTTATGAACCAGTTCTCCTTGATGTTCAGGTCTTGAAGGATGTCCACTTTTTCTTTCTTTCTTGGTCCACGGTATTCTAAGAATGTTTCCATAGCATTTCAGTTAAAAAGCTCCGATTGTTTCCATCAAATTTTGGGTAAGAGATTTATACGTTTTACATTATTTCAAACATAATTTCTTCTTCTTCAGCCTGAAAAAAAGCGTTTGGCACATCGTGTTGTTGTTTCCAGCTAGGCTATGATATCTGCGACTTTCGGCCCAACACATCCGATTTCAGCAAACTACTAATTACTGACAGAAATTAAACGACGACTATCCATAGCTCTTCAGAGACTAAACAACTGAATAAATAATGGAGTGGAATACAGAGAACTACAAACATTAGATTTCTAAGAGCATGTATCTTTCCCATTGCAACATACGCCTGTGAGACCTGGACACTAACTAAACAAGCTGAACAGCCCATACATGCCTTTAAGTACAAATGTTACAGACGGGTTCTAAGAATATCAAGGGTAAGGGAAAGAACAAATACAGCGATACTTCAAGAACTGAATATTGAAGAAGGTTGGCTATTAGAGACGTTAAAATACAGAACATTGAAATACGTTGGTCACTTGAAACGTCACAAAAGTTTTGAGAGAACAATAATTTAGGGATATATGCCTGGAAATAGAGGTAAAGAAAGGCCTAAGAGATGATGAGTGCAGGATGTGGCGGATGATCTCCAGGTGGGTGTATCGGACATTTTGCTTGTGAAAGAAAAGCTTTTCGGAGGGTCGTTACGGGAACAAGATTCTGAAAGGTTCATGCTACTGATTGACTGACTGACTGATTGACTGACTGACTGATTGATTGACTGATTGACTGACTGATTGACTGACTGATTGACTGACTGACTGATTGACTGACTGATTGACTGACTGACTGACTGACTGACTGATTGACTGACTGACTGATTGACTGACTGACTGATTGACTGACTGATTGATTGATTGACTGACTGATTGACTGACTGATTGACTGACTGACTGATTGACTGACTGACTGATTGACTGACTGACTGACTGACTGACTGATTGACTGACTGACTGACTGACTGACTGATTGACTGACTGATTGACTGACTGATTGACTGACTGATTGACTGACTGACTGATTGACTGACTGACTGATTGACTGACTGATTGACTGACTAACTGATTGACTGACTGATTGACTGACTGACTGATTGACTAACTGACTGACTGACTGATTACTCTACTTTTACAATTTCTTATTATGGAGCAGTGGGTCTATTCTGTTCTTTCAACAACGACAACAACAAATAAGGCACTGGAACCCACACAGAGGCAAACATATATTATATTTATTCGTAATTCAGCACATTATTAGGCATCCAATAGCAGAGCTCATTGCGTCGGCTTCGATGTTCTATAGAGAGCTGGTTGTCTAGTGAGCATTGACAAACTACTAAACGTAAAATTGCTCAGGGAAACCACAAACAGTCAAAAACCAACATTCTTGGCTTGGTTGGTTCTGCAACGTCTTGTAAATGATACGCATCTATCTTAAACAAGGCTGAGGTACCTTCAGCCCACCACCTCCTCCCTTTTTTTCCCCTATTTGCTGTTTTTATTATTCACGCATGATGACATTTAATTTAGTAACAGGAATTTTTTAGATCGCACGCATTCCAGTAGCGTTTTCACTATCTAATGTGGTCATCTCCAGCTTTTGTCTCTAGTGTGTTCACACGAACATAATGTTTTATTTTATGTGGGATAGGCTATGAAAAAAATCACTCCTCAATAATACATGTGAACTGATATCCAGTCTCCACTCGTGTAGTAAATACTGTATATTCATTGTTTTGAAGATATACACGAATTATTAGTCTAACAAAGATCAAAGAAATGCTCCACTTCAAGGACATAGCAGCACCTGCGCAATCGTAAATTATAAAATCATAAAAATATATAAAATCTAAAGTCACGTGCACAATTTCGTGTTTTCCCTACATAAATATTCGAGATTTTTGTTTAAGTGTGATGTCACAACTTCTGAAATGCTTTATACCTGTTAAAGATTTGCACAACTGGCATTACATCGGTAGTGGGTAGCTGCTATTGTCTGAGGCTTATTGTGTTATGTATAATGTCTGCGACAATGCCCAGGGCCGGTACTTCAGCAGTATATACCCGTTGGCCTGTTGTGTGGCAGGTGCAGTGATTTGTTTTGTCTGGTTTACCACACACAGACTCTGTTTCATCTGTTATTACATGCTTTCGTCACTGTTGGGTGGTAGTTTTGCACTTCTGTAGAGTAGGGGGATGTTATTATAGCTTTAATGCTGGTGATTTGCCATTGTTTCTCTGTTACTGGCAGGAATTTTTAGGTAATTTCTTTAACGAATTGTGTAACTTCTTCTCATATTTTTATATATATATATATATATATATATATATATATATATATATATATATATATATATATATATATATATATATATACATATACATATATATATATATATATATATATATATATATATATATGTATATATATATATACATACATAAATTATGTATGTATGTGTCTGTATGTGGTCGACACAGCCTTGAGTGGGTACCGGGGGCAGTCCTAGGAAGAGAGAGTGGCCGGCGTGATGCTGACCACATCACACATCTTGTGCCGATTGGTCTATAAATATAGGTCTAGCCTTATATGCCCTATATGCCTAAAGGCGTGGAAAAGGGTCCTTTACTTACTTTATGAGTCTATATGTATATGTGTGTATATATAAATAATATATATATTTGTGTGTATGTGTATGTATGCATACAAATGATTATAGTTTACGAGTACCATAATATATGTCTTTTTAAAGTCAGCCACTGCTGCAGAGAGGGAAGATTCAGCTGTGTGTTCGCACAGAGTTGGGCCGTTATTGATGTCCAGAGATCAGGTTCCGAACATTAAACTTTTCCCTGTGCAGACTAAATAGTTTGTGCTCTACTTAACCCACACCATTTGTAAAGATATTAAACCCGACAAGTAATTATTATCTGACCAGACAAACAAAGTTTTGTGCCTCCTAGCAGAGATATGGAAACTGGGTCATCTTTTAAATTAACTGCTGTGACGTCAGAGCTAGACACTCTGAGTCAAAAGTGTGTTTGACACAGATTCAGTAGGTGTGTATTGACCAGCCTGTGGAGAAGTGAAATTTATATAGGTACTAACTGTATACATTGTATGTCTGATGTGAGGGTGGAGAGAGGATGATTTATGTGTGGTAGTGTCTATCGATCTCCACTATATACCTTGTCTTCTATCTGGTGTACTAATTTACAGACATATAAATGAAAGGAGACATTGTCTCCTGCTCTTGAGAGTTACATTCTGAGGAATGGAGAAGGGCAGCAGAGGTGGGGTGAGCTGGTGTGTGATTAAAGTGATTACTAATTCTGAGTTCTTTACTGACAGGATGATACCTCCTTAGAGATCAGGTAGACGAATCACAGTCCAGCCAACAACCACCAACCCATACCATTCTGGGCACCAAGTATACCCAAAAGTCCTGTATATTGTTGCCACTACCTCAGCATGGCAAGAGCTTGTTTGTGAGTTCCAGGACTGGTAGACAATTGCAGACACTAATGTTATCAATCCAGAGAAACAGTCTTCAAGAGCTTTGTTGGGCTCTTATGCAGTTCTTGTGTCCGCACCAGTGAGACAGCCAGCGGGCACCACAGTCTTCAAGAGCTTTGTTGGGCTCTTATGCAGTTCTTGTGTCCACACCAGTGAGACAGCCAGCGGGCACCACAGTCTTCAAGAGCTTTGTTGGGCTCTTATGCAATCCCTGTGTCATCACCTGTGAGACAGTCAGCTTGTACCAGATCAAATCGAGGCATAGCTAATAATGAGTCATCCACAGTCAAATCAACATGGACTGAGGAGAGCAGGGACCTACGAACTGGGATAAGTGATCTATTAATTACAATCATGCTCTCTTCCCACAGCACCTTGTGATTTCGATGATGAACTCATGTAAAAATCCAGAACATCTGGCTGCTTCAATATCTGGGTTGTGTCATTGATTCCTGAACTCCATTCACTGATTCCTCTTGATTATCAATTCATTTATTTTTGTATTTTTATTGTCTTTATAACATGCAAAAATTTTCATGGCTGACTTGGGTGTCCATGTTTCACCATTCTAACTGTCCAGCTTTTATTTTTGTGTGAATAATAAGTGTATTCTGTGTTAACATGGCTATGATAGTATACTATCATAACCTGGGGGCTACCTTTTTATAGTAGTGGGGGTGGCCAGCCAAGTGTGCCTTGGAATATTATATATTTTGTAGTGCCAAAGCTTGAGTTGCCCTACTCCTGAAATAAGTTGAGCGTATATTGGCCACGGGATATCCCTTAGACCAATACGAGATAAACGACTCAAAATAATTATTTCAGAGTGCTGTTGGTTCTTAAGGAGAAATTCCTAAATCAGGCACGTGACAGGAGCGATATGTGACAGTATGTATGCAAATAATATAATTACTGGGTGAAAAAAAATTTTTTTTTTCGTACTTTTAATATATGAGTGGGAAAAGAGGCTTCCATCTAACATCATAGCTATCCAATACTTGAATCAGACACAGAGGCTGAGATATCACATCATAATCTCCACAAGGTCAAAGTATATATAGGTTATCACCTAATAACCCAGCCACCTACTATTGAATGTAATTACCTGCCTACCATCTGAATGTAAATATCCGCTAGTCTCATACATTTTTACCACCCACCAACTCAATGTAAATATCCGCTAGTGTCACACATACTTACCACCCACCAACTCAATGTAAATATCCGCTAGTCTCATACATTTTTACCACCCACCATTTGAATGTAAATATCCTCTAGTGTCATACATTCTTACCACCCACCAACTCAATGTAAATATCCGCTAGTGTCACACATACTTACCACATACCAAGCGAATGTAAATATCCGCTAGTGTCACACATACTTACCACCCACCATCTGAATGTAAATATCCGCTAGTGTCACACATACTTACCACCCACCATCTGAATGTAAATATCCGCTAGTGTCACACATACTTACCACCCACCATCTGAATGTAAATATCCGCTAGTGTCACACATACTTACCACCCACCATCTGAATGTAAATATCTGCTAGTGTCACACATACTTACCACCCACCATCTGAATGTAAATATCCGCTAGTGTCACACATTCTTACCACCCACCATCTGAATGTAAATATCTGCTAATGCCATACATTCTTACCACCCACCATCTGAATGTAAATATCTGCTAATGCCATACATTCTTACCACCCACCAAGTGAATGTAAATATCCGCTAGCGTCATACATTTTTACCACCCACCATCTGAATGTAAATATCCGCTAGTGTCACACATACTTACCACCCACCATCTGAATGTAAATATCTGCTAGCGTCATACATTTTTACCACTCACCATCTGAATGTAAATATTCGCTGGTGTCACACATACTTACCACACACCATTTGAATGTAAATATCCGCTAGCGTCATACATTTTTACCATCCACCATCTGAATGTAAATATCCGCTAGTGTCACACATACTTACCACCCACCATCTGAATGTAAATATCCGCTAGTGTCACACATACTTACCACCCACCAACTGAATGTAAATATCCGCTAGTGTCACACATACTTACCACCCACCATCTGAATGTAAATATCCGCTAGTGTCATACATACTTGCCACCCACCATCTGAATGTAAATATCTGCTAGTGTCACGCATACTTACCACCCACCATCTGAATGTAAATATCCGCTAGTGTCATACATACTTGCCACCCACCATCTGAATGTAAATATCTGCTAGTGTCACGCATACTTACCACCCACCATCTGAATGTAAATATCCGCTAGTGTCACACATACTTACCACCCACCAACTGAATGTAAATATCCGCTAGTGTCACACATACTTACCACCCACCATTTAAACGTAAATAATAATTCTTGCCCCAGACAATGACAGTCTAGACACAACTGAAATTTTCTCATTCCAACCACCCTCGCTGTCAGTGAACAAATTTGCGATTCTGGCATGTACATGCCACCCACCAACTCAAAATCAAAACAAACGTACGTCTGACATACCCTTACCACTCACAAACTTATGTAGATACAAAATATAAACGGAATGTTTGTGAATATTTCAGTAACTCTAATACCTTTTGAGATTATCAGAAACATGATACAACTGAGCGGACACAAACGCTTCTAAACGCAGGTAAAACAGCTTTGGTCTACTTGTTTATTTTGTAGCAAAATCTTATAATCTTTTTGATAATTAATCAAACACGGCTCTTTAAATATCGTTGCTGTCTGGCTGGATTTATTTTAGTTTTCTCTTTAAAATTTTTATTTAAATAAAAAAATAAAAAACTGGCTAATTGGTATTTCCCCATTTCCTCAGCAATTCACTTCATTGAATTAGCGGGAAAAGCCACGCCATCTCAAAATGAAATGTCTTATTTCCACAGCTGTTTTCCGTCACCTGGCGCTCTTCATTTAAAGTCCATTTGCCCGGGAAGGTTATTTTCGATGAAACGATATAAAATTTATAGTTACCTTGTCTCTTTATGTACTTCATTAAATCAACGTGTGTGTGTCAAAACTCGATGCCGTTCCTGTTAATTAACTGCTTCGGCGTGTGTCGTAAAGCACATATTTCTTCAACAACACCTGTCGTCCTCTTATAACTCGCTACTTATCATTCTTACTTCTGTGGCATGGCTTGGCTGGATTTTCTCATCGTCTCGTTCAGTCAGCATCAGCGAAAAGAAAGCTTAAGGTTATAATTGTGACTAGGTTATGTGCGCTAAATAAAATGGCTTATCGTTGCTTGCCACCAAGTAGTCCTGAAAAGTACTCTTGTAGTGTTGATGCGATCAATAGAGACGGACCCAAATATTGCCCGTCCGGCGAGTAAGTGGGAGACCGGTCAGCGCTGACCATACTCTTGTCTTTCAATTTGGAATATATATAAATATATATACAAGGTCCAACAATTAGGTAATGAGACTGATTTTATTATGGTCAAGACAAAAATGCCATCTATGAAGCAAAGCATAGAATCTAAAGAGGCAACATTTATCTATGATCTGGCAACTTTTCATCTCCGATCGATAAGCAGATAACAAACAAGCCGCCATTTTGTTGACCTAGTCAAAGATGCATTGTTACGTAATCAGCATGGAGTAAAAAGCTAACATTTAATTCTTTTTAAAACTCAGAAAAAGTGCCATTGAAATAGTTAAACTGATGTAACAAGTTTATCGGGATAATTCGTGCAAACATTTTCATGTGGTATTCACAATTCAAAAGTGGTGTGGAAATTATTACTAATGCACCTAGTCCTGGACGCCAAATTTCATTGTTTTACTGTAAAGATGATGGCAGATGAATCCGGTGTTAATAGAAAGACCATTCATAACATTTTAGTGCAAGATTTAGGCAAGAAAAAAGTTGCTTGCCGGTTTGTACCACATTCGTTGTCTGATGACCAAAAACATCACCGGGTTGAGTACACAAGAGACATCATCAAAACACAAAATTTTGTGCAAGATATACAATTGTTTGTTCTCAGCCTTCTACCCTATTCCTAAGATTTGTCTCCTTGTGGTTATTTTATATTCCCAAAATTAAAGTTACAATTAAAAGGACGTTTCTTTAACACTATTGATGACATCCAAAGGACCGTAACATCGACTTCAAGGTCCACAACAACAGAAAAACTACAGAGGTCGTTTCTGTGTTTGTTAGATCGTGCCCCTGCTGTATCAGTGCATAAGTGGCTTATTTTGAATCAGATACGGGTTATATCTTCAGCTGCTGATTATTTTAATTTTTATGGAATTAATCGCATTACTTTATTGTCAGGCATTGTGTGTGTATGTATATATATAATCCCGCTTCGTATTTTTTTTTTTTTTTGGCAGAACTATATTCTCTCAAAAGCAAAACTTACTTAAATACTAATGACAAAATGAACGTTGCATTCATTAGTATGTAACAATTCACTCGTTTCGTTAAACCTATTATGTGTCCCAAGAGCTCTCTTATGTAGTGGTTGGTACCAAAGTAAGTCGTTGTCGCTATGTTACTGTTTCGGGTAACCAAGGGGAGAAATCCACCAAAAGGGAAAAGAAAGAATTATATATTTTATTATACTAATTATATTATAATTATTATATTAAAAAGAAAAGCAATCGCCAGAAAAAAATGAGCGTTTTTGTTAGAAAGACCTCTCCAGCAAACAAAACAGCAATGTTAATACGACCACAAATATGATTAAGCTATTTAACTATTTCAGTTCCGGGCGTCTTCACAACAGATACACAAATTGAAGAATAATCACATAATATAATATATGTCTGTGGGTTTCGGAGCCCCATATGAATCAGGTATAATAGACTCACTGCCCCTACAAAGCATGCCGTGTAGGGCGATCAATTATGAGTGTTTCGTTAGAAGTGTGCATCTGCCTGGAAGGTGAAGAGTGAACATTGCGCATACAAATAAGCCAGATCTGTTGAAAAAAGAAAAAACCGATGTGCACGCAAAACTCCTGTTCTTGGACAACATCAAAGTCTAGCAGAGGATAAACAATCACACTTTTTTACTGGAGTTAACAGTTGGTGAATTCTAAGAAAAAGAATCATTACAAATTAATCACTTTCAATCACATTCAAAGTGGCAATACGGGATATGTTGCCAGTTGAGACATCTAGCCAGGTTTTTGGAATATGCTACGTGAAAATGTGAAAGAAATACCGTATTCCCCAAGTATAAAACAATCGTCTGTATAAGACGCTCATTTTTTTGACTGAATATTTCGAAACAAGTAATATGTTTACATAAAGTTATTCAACTCCCATTTTATTACTCATAGAATCCAGAAAACTCCTCATTACTGTCAAAGACCTCATCCATATTAAAGTTCTTTAGCTTGTCCTCGTCTGTCTGATGACTCAATACTATCTTTATTTATTGCCCTAGCCTAAGTTCCAACTACTGCAGTTGGACTTCCACGCTTCTTGAATGGCGGAATGAAACACGTGCGAAAGAATTATCTCGAATACAAGAGAAGAAACTATTTCAACGGGAAAGAATATATATATATATATATATATATATATATATATATATATATATATATATATATATATATATATATATATATATATAAATATATAAAATCCAGCTATGTTGCCCCTGAACCAGTATTCCCAAATGAGGCCCTGTGGAGATATTTTCAAACAAATGATTTGTCAAAAGTTTACTACCATTGTAAAAGACTATTATATTTTTGAATATTTCAACAACAACAACAACAAATAAGTGCCACCTATATTTCGGGAAATGGGGTAATTAAACATGGCTAATACATGACCGAGAGCCGCGGTGACATAATAGCTAGACGACGTTCGCCTGCTGGTCTGACGGACAAGGGTTCGAATCAGACGAATTGTTTTTGTTTTCAACATCGTCTTTAGCTTCCGTCGGCTCTGTAGCTAAGTCGATGCGAACGTTTCGTAATGCCGGGATGCCGGGTTTGATCCCAGCTGCGGTCCATGCGCCTTGCGTTGGTTTCAACAGTGGTATGAAGAAAGCCAACCGTCCAGAAAGCAATGGCAAACTTCTAGACGTAAATTGCCTAGAAAAACCACACAACAGCCAGGGGCTTTTGGGGTTGATTCTGCAACGTCCTGAAAAGGATACTCAACTAACCTTTAACTTCCAGGTCAATCCAGCCTAAAATGAGCTTAAAGATTTACACACAAAAAAGTCCAGCACGGTTGGGTTTGAACTGCATCCTTAAAATAATATAGGCGTGATGGGCTGAAACGGCCTCAGCTGTCAGGCTCCGGCGCTCCCCTAATATAACACATAGTTGGCATAACTTGGCATACAGAGAGTTAAAGAGCAGCCAATGAATGGACTGTGAGTTTTCTGATAATGAAAGAGTTAATTTAATTACTGTGACGGCCTCAAGTGCTTCCCACTTGGCCTCATTTCCTAGAGTAATGGAAGTGTGTCCTACTTAACAGCCAGCCTCCGACATCCAACCCCGTGACCCGCATTCCCCAAGTCATCAAAGAGTCGGCATCTTTAGACGAGGCGCCGTGACCTAAGTGTGCTCTCGGGGGTCGAGGTACGAGTAAGAGCGACTCGTTGTCTCGATCCGTCAGTCGCTGCAAGAGATCAGAACCTGCTTACAAACAGGGGGTAGATCAGGGGTGGAGACCGTAGGGTCCGCGGGTCGTACAATGTCCAGGATTAAGTTATTTTGTTTTAATTCACCCTATCTCGGCGACTCCGAGATTTCGTGGGGAGTTACTGGGAAAGTCATATAGTATAGGGATGTTGTGGTGTGAATGAACATCGACAAATACTAACTCTACCCCCCCCCCCCTTCCCCCTAAATATTGGACTTTCCCCCAAACATCCCAATAAATCTCAAAGTTCATGAAATGGAGTGAACTAAAAGAAAGGTACCCAACTTCTTTAGTTTTGTTTGGGGGCGGGAGAGGGGGGGGGGTTTGAGAGATTCTGCTTTTTAAAAAGCAAGAGTACCTGAGGGTCTAGACGCTTTGGCATCCTGCAACAACAAAAAAATGCAATATACACAATAGAGAAGACGGCTAAACATCGTGGGAGAGATTGCGGCCTCCTCATGTAACACCCTAAAGTTAATAATCAAACCACAACGACAGTCAAGACAAGATGCCGAGCCTGTTAGAGATCCATTGTGGCTAACCTTTACTGTGGGGACGGCACTTGATTGATGATAATGATGATTAAAAATAGTATCATAATGTTTTTAGATCTGAGAATTGTAGATCAATAAATAATTCGGCGATTTCCAAACCATGCAAGGTATAGGACACATTTCTGTACGTGTGAATTCCAGAGAAATGTGACTAAAAAGCTCAACAAAATGGGGAAGCAAAACAACACAACGTAACGTTTCGGCCGGGCAGCCTTTTTCAAAGATAAGTGAACTACACAAACGTCACGAGTTTAACACCTGAAACCCTCTCGCATCTAACGGAGAGTCAGTGTACCAACAGTATTCATAGCCAACGTCAAGTCTTATGTGTTGTTTTGTTCACGTTTTTCTGCTTAACCATTTTGTTGAGCTTTTTAGTCAAATGTCTCTGGAATTCCTTCATAAGCTTGACTGTAGTCACCCCCATATGTTCACCACTACGTGCGAATGCACAGTTTGATACTGATGGATGTGATATCAATGAATGTTAAATATGGCTACATCTTTGTGTGGATTCAAGTGGATGACAGTCTGGGTTTCCAGTTACGGTTTCAGCGCTTTATCCTCGACCATTGCGGAAACCAGTACTACAGTGCTCTCATACTCTGGGCAAGTTAGCGTGGATCGCATACAGAATAAACAGTGACTATGCAATGCCATGCCCCTGCATACCGCCTGCAGGACATTTTTGAAAGGAAGGTATATTTCAGACGAATGTTGCCATAACCTTGTACTGCCAAAGTGGGCTATCAATGAAATAATTCAAGAAATGTTTAAGATTTTTGCAGAGACGTAGCCATCGTCTTTATTGTGCAAAGCATATGATAATGATGATGATGATTATGATGATAATGATGATAATAGTAATAAAAAAGAGGATGAGTCTGCCCCTGCAGCAGTCACACCTCATCATCTCTGCTTCCTGTTGTTTTAATGTTGTTTTTCTTGTTGCTGCTTTCCTGTTGCTCCCGCTGCGGCCGTTGCTGCTGATTTTTCTTCTTCTTCTTCTTCTTCTTCTTCTTCTTCTTCTCCTTCTTCTTCTTCTTCTTCTTCTCCTCCTCCTCCTCCTCCTACTCCTTCTTCTTCTTCTTCTTCTTCTTCTTCTTCTTCTTCTTCTTCTTCTTCTTCTTCTTCTTCTTCTTCTTCTTCTTCTTCTTCTTCTTTTTCTTCTTTTTCTTCTCCTCCTCCTCCTACTCCTTCTTCTTCTTCTTCTTCTTCTTCTTCTTCTTCTCCTCCTTCTTCTTCTTCTTCTTCTTCTTCTTCTTCTTCTTCTTCTTCTTCTTCTTCTTCTTCTTCTTCTTCTTCTTCTTCTTCTTCTTCTTCTTCTTCTTCTTCTTCTTCTTCTTCTTCTTCTCTTCTTCTTCTTCTTCTTCTTCTTCTTCTTCTTCTTCTTCTTCTTCTTCTTCTTCTTCTTCTTCTTCTTCTTCTTCTTCTTCTTCTTCTTCTTCTTCTTCTTCTTCTTCTTCTTCTTCTTCTTCTTCTTCTTCTTCTTCTTCTTCTTCTTCTTGTTCTTCTTCTTCTTCTTCTTAATTATCTTAATCTTCTTCTTCTTCTTCTTCTTTTTCTTCTTCTTCTTGTTCTTCTTCTTCTTCTTCTTAATTATCTTAATCTTCTTCTCCTTCTTCTTCTTCTTCTTCTTCTTCTTCTTCTTCTTCTTCTTCTTCTTCTTCTTCTTCTTCTTCTTCTTCTTCTTCTTCTTCTTCTTCTTCTTCTTCTTCTTCTTCTTCTTCTTCTTCTTCTTCTTCTTCTTCTTCTTCTTCTTCTTTTTCAACTGATACCCCAGTGGAGCATAGGCCCCAAATCAATTCTCACTAAGTGGCCGTCTCCTGCGCTGTCACATCTAACTCTCACAATCTCTATCCTAACTTGTTTTCGCCAGTTTCTCTAATTTCTCTCTCCGTATACATTTTCAAGCTGCCTTTATTCTTTTTACCCTGTGGATTCTACCACCTGTGCTGTCTATTCCACTAAGTTTTGGTATGCCAGCTGTCAGTTCTTGAGATTTCCGTAGATGAAAGTATGTGCCTCTTTGATGCGGTCCCCCTTCAGCTTTCTCAACAGAGCTTCGTAGTTCTAGGAGAAGTGCCCTTTTAACCAAACCTCGTTTTCCTTTTTAGACCGACTGCTGATTAAAGCTTCTAAATCGGAGCATCTTTAACTAAAGGCGAAAGTAAAGGTGAAGGTGAGAGGGTCGACTTTATTGCACTAGATTGTATCCCGTATGTAACAGTTTCTCTCTGCAGAACAGCTAGCTGCCTGCCTAGAGTGTCGCACATAGCACGACCTGTGTAGCTCCGGCGACGACCCCTAAGGATCTTCGTAAAAATTGCACTCGTGAACTAAACGGCATCGCCGTGAAACGAGCTCATGACCTTTATAGCGCGAGGCAAACGGCTTGACCACTACGCCACTGAAACCCCCTCGCATCTAACTGTGAGGCAGTGTACCAACAGTATTCATAGAATCAGCTATATCTGTCAAACATATGTGCTTGCAAGAACTTAAATCTTGTGAAAAGACTAAACCTATACAAAGAGGAACAACAGGCTTATTATTATGTGTTCCTGTGTTCGATTTCTTCCTAATGAAATAGCTTTTGTTGCTACAGTGTTTTATTGGATAAGAAAGCCAATGTCAAGCCCAACCCTACCCTCAATCACTTCTTACGACATGCTTGATATGATGCAGTCATTCTACTCTTTGCTTCCACTGAGATTTCCATTAATATACAGGCGCATCATCATGTGGTACGTAGGGAGTCACGGCTTATCATCTCACACGATCACCAGTCTGGGAATCAAGTTTGTGATTATTTCCTGACCTCTCCATGTTGTTAGGCCATTATGGAATTTACATCCACCCCTCCCCGTTTTCCTCTTTTGCTCTGCTACTATGACATTTACCAACCGTCATTAAATCATCCCGTTTACTACTACTTATAAGTTAAAGGGAAATACTTTACAGGTCGTTGCAGTACCAAACCCAGAGAGTTTTTTTTTTTTTTTTGGGGGGGGGGGGGGGGTGTCAGTTGAAAAAAAAGGGGGGGGGGGGCAGTTGTGGTTTTCTAAGCAAATTTCACGTTCAGAGGTTTGCCATTGCCGATTACCAGTCAGCTCACTCTACCACTGTCGAAACCAACGCAAAACAAATCGTGGGCAGTTGGAATCGAACCCGGCACCGCGGCATTACGAAGCGCTGTCGCAATGCCAACGCCACAGACGCCGACTCTACTTTTTATAACATGCTCAAATTCATGAATGTTTAAATAAAATCTTAAATGCGTTTGCTATTTTCATCTACATTTTGTGGTGGACAGCCACATGTATTTGTTATGATTTTCCCACTTCTTTCTACCGATTGCATTTTTTGCATTCCATTCATAAACCACATTTTGGTGTACACGAAATTTGTTCTCAGATTTTCTATAAAAACTTTCATGGCACTAAGCATAGGAGGCACACATCGTACTAACTGGGACAACAATGGAATAGTCAATCGCACACTGCGTTGTTTTTCTTTTTCGCTTTCACCGGCAGTGAACTCTGGAGGAAAGTTCTGGTTGTTCGTCCACAACTGGATTTTGGTCTTGTTCCAGAACCTTAGTGTTGCATGCACATCCGTTTTACAGGTCTGGTTTATATGAATGAAAACTAATGGTTCCCTGACTCCTATGCATATGCAGTCGGCTTTGTTTGATGCCCCTAGTTAGTCGACTCCGGTGAGGTGCTTGTTTGGGAGGCAGTGGGTCCATACTTGTTTACCCTTTAATGGGGTCCCGAAACCCATGCAGTAATGTTATGGTTCATTTTTAAAGACTTAACTAGCTCATAGTAAACTATCTGTATGAACAGAAAGAAAAAAAAAATACCGGATAAACAAATATTTTAGTTATGAGAAGAAAATGCTAGCGTCGTCCATATAGACAAAACATTTTCTGTAAACACACACGTTGTCGATTGTTCAGAGTATGGTTTTAATTAAGAAGCGTCGGTAGAGCAAAGTGATGGAGTGCTAGAGGTCGATTGTCTCGGTGTACCTGTGCAAGTTTCTTGCACTGATAACCGAAAACTATGTTCATTTTAAGATACTGTTTATGCATAGTTCAATTCTGTGCATAATATACGAAGGAAATGAGTGCAATCATCTAGACCAATGGCTCTCAACCTTCCTAATGCCGCGACCCTGTTAATACACCTCATGTTGTGGCGACCTACAAAAATTTTTTATCTTTATAACTTTAATGAATATGTGTTTCCCGATGGTCTTAGGCGACCCACGCGAAAGGGTCGATCGACCCACACAAAAAGGGTCGCGACCGGTAGGTTTGTAACAGCTGAAGTAGATAACTGAACCTGAACGACAGAGGTGGAGGGAACTGGTCGGACATTCAACAGTAACTGGTGGCTCAGCGTCAGGCTGTGCTATGGGACAATGAAAATGATGATAATGATCACGATGCTGTTGATGAAGATGATGATGATACGTGTGTACACATCTGTGAATCTTCGTCGACATTAGGCACCAACCATTATTGTAAAATCGTCCGATAAAATGGCGCCAACACACAAAAGACATTGGAAAAGGGAGTGGGGGTGGAGATGTGTCTGAATGCTCTTACACATTTTCTAAGGTATTGAAGCTTCTTTTCCGTGTAGGATGCACATTACACCTAGCTTGTGTAACCGTTACGGTCAGTCTAATTATAACCTTATTGAAGGTTGAACCGGGTATCTAGGGTCCACCTCTCTGGCTTGCAGACCAGAATGATATCTTTTACTTTCATGAGGTTATGGTAATCCTTAGGTAGCAATCCAGAGGGGAAAGCGGATAAATTGATTTAAGGGAAAGGTCTCAAAATCAACAACCTTCTTTAAGTGCCTAATAATTATAAAATGTTTTAATGGCAGATAAAGTAATGGTAGCTTTGACATAATATGAAACGTTTAGAAACATATTTAAAAAGAGAACGTCTACACATAGTCGGGAGGCTGCTAATTCTCCGTAAATATTTGTATTAGCTTAGCTCTTATTCTCCCACACCTCTCCCTCTTTACCGTTTGTCTGGCGATGGGGCCTCAATGGAGCCTCCGCCCCCTCCCCTTCCCCTTAGGTGTAGGCGCCCTGTGAGTAGCATGACTGATTCATCACAAATAATGAAAATAATACATCCTCAATAACCTCAATGTTTACAGAAACGCTGAGATTCGATGATCACAGAAATTACGTCGTGCTATTTTGCTAGCATATCCTGCATGCAATGAAAATACTGCATTGTATTTATTTTATTTACTGGTGGCTAATACAGGAGACTGACCATCTAAGTGAAACGCCGTTTTCGAATGGATTACACATAAAACATGTGTAATTTGATCTTTTGACAAAGTTATGCAACTCTGTTACTGTAAACATGCAAACTGAATGCTGTTTGTTTGTTTGTTTGTTTTAGTATCCAGAAGCCATGAGTTGTTAACCCTTAGGCTCGGTATTATTGATATCGCAACATTCCAGCCTTAATTTCATTCTAAATACCGTGAATCTGGGAGAAATGTAGCTTTTCTGCCTACCCCCGAGAGTGAACCCGGACCACAAGGAGTTCGTCCCCCGGTCACTGCGCAATCCGGTTTAGCCAACTACGCTAGAGAGCCGGGCAACTGAATGCTGTGAATCCGGTATCGGTTTTTTTTTAAATATACCTCATATAAGGCAAACCCCATGTTATACGTTTATTAACATTAGAATTACTTACCTACAAGAACATGATTATGAACAGGTTGCCTGCCAAACTTCAACAATTTAAACCGAATGATTACTGAGTACATAGATTCTTAAAGTTTGGCCACTACTTTTGAAATGGACAATACCTACATAAACCAACAGCTGTTTGCTGTAACGAACGGGACAAATGTTGCATTAACGGACGGACGACGCATGAACATTTCAATTACAGTTTTCACAATTTACCTGCCACAACCGGCACAGATTTTCAACGCAAGGAGTCAGCCCCCATTTGTCGCACTAAGTTGTTCAGATCTGACACAGATGTGATACAGTTCTTAGGTTGCAAAAAAAAAAAAAAACAAAGAGCTGACTCACTTAGGGAATTCCCGTTCTAAACCGTTTTGTCCAGTAAAAGTAAACAAAAAAAAATAAAAGAATGACCTTCTTCAAAATTTATTTCGAAAGAAACAGTAAAGTAAACGACTTTTTCCCTGCCTTTATGAGTAATGGGTATATTGGGCTAGACCTATATTTTATAGACCACTCATCACTCGTGGGTGATCTCGCTAATATCATGACGGCCGCCTTTACTTCCTAGGACCACTTGGTACCCATTAGGTCGACCTAGGAGCCAAGGCCATTTGTGAGGTAGAAAAAGTCAAGCTTCGTCAGGACCTGAACTTTCGGATCCGATAGACGAGCGACTAGATGCCAAACCAGGGCGGCTCCCAATAAAAGTCTTAATACATTCTTATTCCTAGAGAGGGGGGGGGAAGGGGGGGGGGGAACCAGTCGTTCGTTGGCACTTTTGAATTGTTAAGGCACGAATTCTTAAAAAAAAAAAAAACATGCTGTGCCGTCTCCCCCCGGTGGAGGTTGACTTCAATGGATAAATGCTAACTGTTGAATACTTTTTAATATTACTTGGTGCGGTCGCAATCTCTTCCACGGTGCTACTCTCGTCTGCCTGTGATAAATCTAGGAGAACATTTCTTCCCAAATATGCACTGCGGACATCAGACCCTGGTAAGTTGGCGATTTAGAATTGCCTCTTAGCCAAGAGATAGAATGAAGAAAGTAATAGTACGTGTTCAAACCAGGATTCTCCTATGCTCTGCTTCAGTGGTTTTCAACCTATAGGTCACGACCTTTGGGGGGGGGGGGAGTGGGGTGGGTAGAACGACCCTTTCACAAGTCTATCGTAAAACACATATTCATCGAAGTTACGAAGTAGCAACGAAAATAATTGTTTAGTTGTGGGTCGCCAGACAGTAAGGAACACTATTTCACTACTCTACTTCCAAACCTATGATGGTTAATGCTTGACTAATGTCGCTAGTTTAAATACATGAGACCTGGTGAGAAACGATCCCACCAGACTGTGGGAACATCTTGTGCCAGCTCAGATCAGAAAAAGACAAGATTTAGACTTGGACATATTATTAAAGTGCAGCACTAACAACAAAGATGCAGGCAGCAGGAATGGGAAAATGAGTAGCAATACAGCAATTCATAATTAGTTTAAATCCCCACTGATCACTGGCATCATGAGTGCTACTAGACTGAAATGGCTGGGGTATATTGAGAGAATGTATGATGACAGAGAGGTAAAAACTGTGTAAACAATTGAGGTGAATGGTCGTGGACCACGAGGCAGACCAAGACGACGATGGAGAGATAAAATCCAGACCTACAAACACTTGGTGTCACCAACTGGAAAGAGAAGGTCAGCCAGAAAGATGAAAGGAGACAGGTGATGTCCACAGCAATGAATCGCAACGGCTCAGAATGCACAAGAAGACAGTTAGAGCCCTGGTGCTACACTTTAGACTGTTTGATAAAATAAGAGGACGCCCTAGAAGGAAATGGATTGACCATATTAAAGGAATTGATGTTTTTCTCTTGTTACTTCATCGAATTGTTGCTTGAGTAAGAATATTTCGCTTGCTCTTTCTTATACGTTGTATAACTTGATCTTCATTTTTTTCCCCAGGCTGTTCTTGGTGCTATCATTTCATCGTATGTGTGATCTGGCCCTGTCTTGGGTCATTACATTTCTACAGAGTGGCTCTCTTAGGCAGTTGGTACCAGGGCGCGCTTATCAGATAACCAAACCATCTCAACGTTGCTCTTTGTTAACTGTATGTATTAGGGAATTTTCGTCTGTGGCTGGGATCGAACCAAGCACCTCGGTATTACAAAGAGCGTACACTAGCACCTTGCGTTGTTTTTAGCAGTGGTACCGAGAGCAGACCGTTCGGTGAGTTATGGCATACTGGGTTAGTTGCGTATCGTTTACAGGACGTTGCAGAACCAACCCCAACAGCCCCTGGCTGTTGTGTGGTTTTTCTAGGCAAATATGTCCAGTAGTTTGCCGTTGCCCTGGACGGTCGGCTTTTTTGATACCACTGTCGAAACCAACTGCGAGAGCAGACCGTTCGGTGAGTAATGGCATACTACTGGACGTAAACTATGCCTATAAAAAAACCACAACAGCCAAAAAATGCTGGGGTCGGTTCTCAGACCAGACTACCAGACTACCAGACTGTAACAACCTGCAAAGGATACACAACTAACTTACTAACGTGTATACGAGAAGAGCAAAATGGCGTTTAAACAAAATATGCGGCGGTATTAAATGCATTGTAAATTCCCATGGAATAAAAATGGCCAGTGACACGAATGGAACATGGGTCACAATCTGTTTCTCTTCACTAAACAAATGCTCAAAACAAAGGTTATGGTAATGATTTCTTTTACCGGAGACAAATATGGTGTGTGTTTACATGTTGTGAAACAAATACCTTTCTTCGGAGATATTTAAATAAAATACTAAATCTACGAAGTGCCGCACACATTAAAGAAAATTGTTGTTGTTGAACACATTTTTTTTTAATTTTTTTTTTTTTAATTTTTTTTTTTTTCAATTTTTTTTTTTTTTTTTTAGTTTACGCTAATGAGATACTTAAAATTAAAATGTCTCAGGAAGCAAGAAAATTCTCAAATTGTAAATCAGCTATCGAGAGACGAAAATTGACAAGCAGATGCTCATAAGTTAGCTTTGATCTTAGGATCAGCTTAACGTCTTCCTTTAACAGCTTTATTTATGTAAGTCCCTTCTACAGATGACGAAACAGGCGCCTTACACTTTACTAATTGATTGTAGAGTCTTTGCTTTACGAAAGTTTATTCCCAACTGACCTCGGGTGCCATCCGTAATTTTTTGAAGGGTTGCAATTAACTCAAGATAGGCATATGTAGAGAAAATGACATCTCACACATATTTCAAACAAACAGCGTAGCTTAGCAATTTTTGTTTCTTCAGAAAATTATCTTTTCCGTTTCGGTTTCCCTGTCCCTGATTGAGGGTTTGGGAGGGATACCTCACCCCTCCCCCTCCCCCCTTTCCCCCCCCCCCCCGAAAACAGACCCATTGCTTCTCAACAAGCGTGTCGTAAGAAGGGCACAAAAAATAATGAGGATTTGCCGAAATTGGCTATGTTTGGTCGAAAGGCGCAGATAAGCAGCCTTGCTTTAAACCACAACACAACGCGACAAACGCCATTATAATAGCGAACCCACAACAAAGTGAATTAATTGCAGTGTAGCCCAAAAATTGACAACTGTTTTCTCATGTTCGTAATAAGCCATCTTTGTGTCTTTGCCTTTTTCCAAACATTTTATATACTTACTTATTCTAATTGCCTCTTTCGCATCTTTTTCGTGGTCCCTGACAGTAAAGTTTAGTGCAGTGGTTCTCAGCCTTCCTAATGCCGCGACCCTTTAATACAGTTCCTCATATTGTAGCGACTCACAAACATACAATTTTTTTTTTTCGTTATTAGTTCATAACTTCAATGAATATATGTTTTCCGATGGTCTTAGGCGACAGCTGTGAAAGGGTCGTTCGACCCACACACAAGAGGGTCGTGACCCACAGGTTAAGTGCCGCTGCTTTAGTGGAAAGTTCTAGTTAAGCGTCCACTTCTGATCTTTAATCTCGTCTTCGTTTTGCCTGCAAATCCATTTTATGCAGACTGTTGATTTCTCGTCTCTCAGGCAGACGAAGTTAGACGCGGAGGTGAAGCGGTTAGACGGAGCCGGACTTTTTCAAATGTAAGCTTGGCTCCCGGGTCAACCCAGTCAGAAAATGGGTACCAGGTAAAATCACGGGAAGTAAAGGTGGCAAGCATGATGTTGACTACGTCACCCATCGAGTGTCGATCGGTCTACAGAATATAGCTCTGGCACTATACACCCTGTAGGCCTTGTGTTGTGGAAAAGGGTCCTTTACTTTACTTTACCTGTATTCATTTCGTGTGTTCACAAGCGTATCACAGCTTTAGCCGCCAGACAGATATGGGGATTTCTCACGGAAATACTTCAGCTAAGAGATTTTGTATATATGTGTTTGTATTTTTAACATTGTCTATCCATGCAATATGCTGATGACGGCTTTCTGGCCGCAACGTTCACTTTTTTTTTTTTTTTTTTTTTTTTTTTTTTTTTTTTTTTTTTTTTTTTGGTGATAATGTGAAGCCCACTAATTCTACATTTGGTTTGGTTTATTATGTTTTCATGAAATCAGGCACAAGAAGCACACGCATGTCACATAACATGGGATTCATTTGATTAAGGTCTAACTAAAACTGCGACTTTCTTAGCAAGTAGGCAGAGTAATATACGTTTCTAGAAAGGAAACAAATAAAGCATCTTAGGATCTTAGACAATTATCAAACTGATATTTTACATAAAATACACTGAGGGAATCATTTGAAACCACAACAATAAAATCTTCTGAGATTACTGGCCAGGAATCTCGCCCGCTTGTCCGTGTAAAACTTCGCAAGCCTGGCTCTGGAGCAAATGAAAGCTGTTTTATTGACTCTGACAGTTTACCGAAAGGTGATTACGTCTACAGCCGTTTCATTTCAAACAGCGCATTGAACAGCACTGGTGGCTTAATGAGAAGGCTGGGTATTGAAGTCAAATAAACCGGTTAGATGAATGAGGCTGTCACAGAAAACAGTTTTCTTTTCCTCCAGTAATTAACTCATGCAGATGCTCTACATTCGTTTTAATGTTGCTTTAAGTGTTTGGGTGGGGGTTCCTCACTTTCTCTCTCTCTCTCTCATTTTCTCCGTCTTTCTATATATATATATATCTTTTATTACTTGTTTTCACTCTCTCTCTCTCTCTCTCTCTCTCTCTCTCTCTCTCTCTCTCTCTCTCTCTCTCTCTCTCTCTGTCCTCTCTCTCCCTTCATCCATTCACTCTTTCTTTCTTTGTTTGCCTTTCTGATTTTCTCTCGTTTCCTTTCTCCGTTTTCTCTCTGTCCTCACTCTCCCTCTCTCTTATATCCTTCCTCTCTCTCCTCTCTCTCTCTCTCTCTCTCTCTCTCTCTCTCTCTCTCTCTCGCTCTGCCCTCTCTCTTCCTTCATCCATTTTCTCTTTCTTTCTTTGTTCGCCTGCCTTTCTGACTTTCTCTCTTTTCCTTTCTCCATTTTCTCTATGTTCTCACTCTCCCTCTCTCTAACTATATCCTTCCTCTCTCCCTTTCTCTCCCTATCTCTCTCTTCCTCCACTCTCTCTTTCTGTCTCTGTTCGCCTTCTCTCTTGTAATCTCTGGCAGCGGATGCATATCGGCGCGGCACTTGATGACTTATAAATTCCAGAGAATCTAGTTGTGAAAAAAAGACATTGTGGCTGGATGTGACGCACATTGAGATAGCCTTGTTATAGTATAACTACAAGGTAATTTTATCGGAACTCACAGAACAATAGAAAAAAAGGGAGAGTAAAAACGCATAGAATACAAAGTAAATCATCGTCATCATTCATACCTCATAACACTGCATGCAGTTAGGTCACCAAGTGTGCTGTTGGTGGCCGTCTGATCAAATTCGAAGATTCGTTCAAAGGTAGAGAAGATGTCTGCATGTTTCAGGTTCATCTTTTCAGCCCATCGGTTCTCAACCTATGGGTGGCGACCCTTTTGTGGGTCGAACGATCATTTCACATTGATCGTTTAAGACCATCGGAAAACACATATTCACCGAAGTTATAAAGTACTAACAAAAATAAATCTGATGGTTGGGGGTCGCCACAACATGAGGAACTGTATTAAAGGGTGGCCACAACATGAGGAACTGTATTAAAGGGTCGGCACAACATGAGGAACTGAATTAAAGGGTGGCCACAACATGAGGAACTGTATTAAAGGGCCGCCACAACCTGAGGAACTGTATTAAAGGGTGGCCACAACATGAGGAACTGTATTAAAGGGCCGCCACAAGATGAAGAACTGTATTAAAGGGTGGCCACAACATGAGGAACTGTATTAAAGGGTCGGCACAACATGAGGAACTGAATTAAAGGGTGGCCACAACATGAGGAACTGTATTAAAGGGCCGCCACAACCTGAGGAACTGTATTAAAGGGTGGCCACAACATGAAGAACTGTATTAAAGGGTCGCCACAACATGAGGAACTGTATTAAAGGGCCGCCACAACCTGAGGAACTGTATTAAAGGGTGGCCACAACATGAGGAACTGTATTAAAGGGAGGCCACAACATGAGGAACTGTATTAAAGGGGGGCCACATCATGAGGAACTGTATTAAAGGGGGCCACATCATGAGGAACTGTATTAAAGTGTGGCCACATCATGAGGAACTGTATTAAAGGGCCGCCACAACATGAGGAACTGTATTAAAGGGTGGCCACAACATGGGGAACTGTATTAAAGGGCCGCCACAACATGAGGAACTGTATTAAAGGGTCGCCACAACATTAGGAACTGTATTAAAGGGTCGCCACAACACAAGGAACTGTATTAAAAGGTGGCGGCATTAAAAATGTTGAGAACCACTGCTTTAGCCAGATTCTGTTTTTACTGAGACAAATTAAATGGCGAAGGCGTGGACTGATGTGGTGGAGACAGAACAGCTTGGCTTTAGTTGTTGAGGGGCTGTGCATCCATCCAGCCTAAAGGTCCAAATTTGCTGTGCTTTTCTAGAGGAAAAACAAAGGTGCCGATTCTCACTAAAAGTGTTTTATGAAAGGTGAAAGTCTCACAAGGTGTCTACTGTATAGTGTTGGAAAAAAACCGACACCTTAAAAAAAGGGTGCTGATGCTGCCTACTGTTGGGACCCGACTTAGTGTAAAGCCTGTGGATCAGAAGTTCAAAAATTACTTTGGCTCCCAGGTCGACCTTGCCTTAAACTGTACCAGGTAAAGTCCTGAGAAATAGAGGTGGCGTCGGGATGCTGAACACATCACCCACCTAGTGCCGATTGGTCTATAAAGTATAGGTCTAGCCCCATATGCCCGAAGGCGAGGAAAGGGGTCTTTTACCTTTTTACTGCGTACTGTTGAAAAAAAAATCCCTGGGTAAAAAGAAAAAGAAGAAGTAGGACTATCAGGACGAAGTACAAACACTCTGATGGCAATCATAATGGTAGTGTTTTCAAGGATTCATAGCCAAGTTACCAGCACCACAGTTACATTAGTAGTTAGATAGTCAGTCAGTCAGTCAGTCAGTCAGTCAGTCAGTCAGTCAGTCAGTCAGTCAGTCAGTCAGTCAGTCAGTCAGTCAGTCGGTCGGTCGGTCAGTCAGTCAGTCAGTCAGTCAGTCAGTCAGTCAGTCAGTCAGTCAGTCAGTCAGTCAGTCAGTCAGTCAGTCTGTCGGTCGGTTGGTCCGTTGGTAGGTTGGTTGGTTGGTTGGTTGGTTAGTTAGTTAGTTAGCAAGTTAGCTAGCTAGTTAGTTAGTTAGTTAGTTAGTTAGTTAGTTAGTTAGTTAGTTAGTTAGTTAGTTAGTTAGTTAGTTAGTTAGTTAGTTAGTTAGTTAGTTAGTTAGTTAGTTAGTTAGTTAGTTAGTTAGTTAGTTAGTTAGTTAGTTAGTTAGTTAGTTAGTTAGTTAGTTAGTTAGTTAGTTAGTTAGTTAGTTAGTTAGTTAGTTAGTTAGTTAGTTAATCGACAGATTATCTTAACTGCACAACGGACAAGTCCATAGCGCTCGGATCCTATCTTCAGTATATCCCATATAGTGTGTGACAAGTGTTTTACCCAGTTCTGTGTTGGTTTACTATTATTCTTTGGCTACCTGTATAGTGTTCGTGTTTGCCGGCACCTTTTTTGACCTGAAGTTCTTGTAGTCTTTTGTGTGTTGCCGATTCAACATAATCTCCTGAATCATCTCCTGAATCATCTCCTGAATCATCTCCTGAATCATCTCCTGGATCATCTCCTGAATCATCTCCTGAATCATCTCCTAGTCCTGCCTCCTTGATAGCATTGAGATTCTCTAACTGCGACTAATTATATATACAGAATTGAATTCGTGCATTTTCTATAGTTAGAATGTTGCAAAAGTAACAAAGGAAACAAAGCTAATAATTTAGTAGTGAACGTACAAACATTCTGCTTCTTCCTCAAACAATCTACCATGAAGTTATAGTGTCACTACCCCTTCCCTGATTGTATCCTATAAAAGACTGTTGCTGGTTCTTCCTGTCTTGTTACCCCCTCCCCCTCCCCCCCCCCTCCCTCACTTATATCACTGTCTACATCTTACCCTCCATGCTTAGTGTCAATCCTAATGGAACAGGACATTTTAATATTCTCAAATGGAAAGGATGTATTTCTTACGATAAAAAAGGGGAGGAGTAGGATTGAAAAAATAGGAGTGGGAAGGCGAAAGATGAAGAGAAACCGGAGAGGATGGGTACGAAATGACGAGAAAAGGGAGACGAAGAAGAAGAAGAAGACGGAGGTGTGGTTGGCGAGGGGGATGTTGAATAATGTGATTCTCATGTGTGTGTTGTTTTTTTTTTTTTTTTTTTACTAATATATATACGGAATATCAGTGCATGCAAAGGGAATCGTTAAGAAAGCCCCCCCCCCCTTTTTCCCCCCCCCCTTTCCCCCCCCCCCCCCCCCTTTCCTCCCTTTCCCCCCTCACACTCCCTTTAAAAAAAAAAAAAAGGGGGGGGGGGAGACAGGAATACTGAAAAACAATTCAGTGACAACAGGAACCAAATGCATAAAAGCCAAGAGCACGAATTTACATGAAAGACGATAGAGATCAATATTCAAATTACTCAGTATGAAAGACTGTCACAGAGATCGATTGATTTTCTACAGTGACACCGGTCAGATAATTTATGCTGCCTGAACTATCTGATTGTGCTGGCATATGTGGTCTGTACATAAAGGTTACGATAGACCAGAGGTTCTCAGCCTGTGGGTTGTTACCCTTTTGTGGGTCGAAAGACCCTTTCACAGGAGTCGCCTAAGACCATCGGAAAACACATATTCATTAAAGTTATGAAGTAGCTTCTTCTTCTTCTCTTCCACCTTGTACCTCATCGAAGTGTCGGGGGGGGGGGGGGGTGGTGTAATGTTCGTTGACGAGCTCTGTCAAGAGCACTATTAAGACTAATGTTCATTTCTGTAAGGCTGTTCTTAATTCCATCACTCCATCTTTTCCGAGGTCTTCGACTCGTTCTATACCCGTTGTAACGTTTTAGTGTGGCTCGTTGTGGCAGATAGTACCAGGGCATTCTTGTTAGGTTATGAAGTAGCAACGAAGATAATTGTAAAGTGGTCGGCCGCCACAACATGGGGAACTGTATTAAAGGGTCGCCGCATTAGGGAGGTTGAGAACCTCTGTGATAGATAGATATGCAAACACATAATGATTCTTTCATCTTTCTTTAGCATTCCGCGCCCTTGAGGTTCATTTAATGCAGATATCACTCGCCTCCATTCAACTCCGTTATTGGCATTTTCTTTCCGGTCGGTGACACCAAGTGTTTGTGGGTCTGCAAGTGAAATATGTCGTCTTCTTGTTCTGTCTCGTAGACGACTCAGATTCAAATCTGTTTGTGTTTGCAGTTCTCTCTCTCTCTCTCTCCCTCTCTCGTGTTTGACTGCGTGTGTGTCTATGTGGCTGTATGTATGTGTCTGCATGTTTGTCTGCGTATGTGTGGTGTGTGTGAGCACGAATGTAAATATGTGTGCTGTATGTTTCCCTGTGTGTGTTTATATGTAAGTGTCTGTGTGTGTGTCTGTATTTTTGTCTGAGTGTGTGTGTGTCTCTGTGGGAGTGTCCGTGTGTGCATGTGTGTGACTCCATGCATGACTGTATTTATGACTGTATGTGTGTATGCCCGTATTATGTATGTATGTATGAATGTATGTATGTATGCCTGTATGTTTGTATCTATGTATGTATGTTTGTGTGTACGTATGCCTGTGTGTATGCATGTTTGTATGTATGTGTAATGTAATGTATGCATGCATGTTTGTGTGTGTAAGTGATTGGGTGAGCGTGTGTATGTGGGTGTATGTATGCACGCGCGGGTTTTTGCATGCACTTTACAACTCATACTTTTGTGTTCTTTTATAATATTCATAATATGCATATCATCATATGATCATAACATGCTTTATTAGTAAAATACAACTGCTGTGCGAAAGATGGTTGACTGGAAGGGCCGAATGTAAGACGGGCCTGCGTGCCCAATTTGTGACCCTTTAAAAATAAAGTTCGTTCGTTCTCTCTCTCTCTCTCTCTCTCTCTCTCTCTCTCTCTCTCTCTCTCTCTCTCTCTCTCTCTCTCTCTCTCACATATGCCATTTTCTCCATAAGCCTCAACGAGCGCAGTCTTTTAGCCATGGCGAAGCTAGTAGTTTGTAGTGATTTAAATAATTTATAAATGTTGTTGTTGATATTCACTCTTTATTCTCGTCAGTTTGCATTTCTCTTTAGTCAAAAGATGTATCGTAAAACTGGTATCAAAATTCAGATAATGATGATGATTTTGATGACTAATGAGACGATGTTAATGATAATGATAACACCAACGACGACGATGATGATGATAGTAGTGATGGTGGTTAAGAGGATAAGGACTAAATTTCTCATTCGCTGAAAAGTATATTAATATGTAAACGGCGTCCGTTTCTGTTATTTTCGCCCTTAAAAGGGCAATAAGCATGCTGGTTTGTGGTTTAACAGCTAGGCTGCGATATCTGCACCTTAAAGGCATATTTTAACAGACCATAAACTAGTTGTCCTTTACGACACGCTTGATAGTAGTGAATTATCAACAGTAATATTTCTCTTTTATCCCCTCTTCCCCTAACCGTCTTACAAAAGGGAGCCCTGATGTCAAACGGGTAAGAAAGGGACTGACTTGAGACCACACTAATAGCGATGGACCCTCGACTACAGTTTAATGCGTTGACAAGTTTAAAGTCACGATGATCTGCCAAAATTGACCGGGTTTTGCCCAAGAGTGTCCCAGAAAGCACGAATTCCGTAGCTCCCACGAATATCCCAGTGATGTCCGTTTAAACAGCACGCATGATCTGACCGGCGCAGTACTTAAACCAAACCCATAACTTACAGACTGCAAGGCAAAGGGCTTACCAACTTAGCTTCAGAGACCTTTAGGGCATCAGTTAATCCACACCACGAAGATACACGGCAAACGTGTAAGATCATGCGGTAGACTGAGACAACGACGGCGACGATGATGATGATGATGATAATGATGATAATGATGGTAAATGATGATTGCGGTAATGATGGTAGTGTTGATGATGATAATAAATATGTTAATGATAATGATGTTGTTGATGATAGTTACGATGATGACTGTGGTAATGATGGAAGTATTGATGATGATAATGAATATGTTAATGATAATGATGTTGATGATGATAGTTACGATGATGACAGTGGTAATGATGACTGTAGTGATGATGATGATGATGATGATGATGATGATGATGATGGCAATGATTACTTTGGTGGTGCTGGTGGTGATGATGAGGATGATGGCCATGCTAACGATGATGACGATGATCATTAAAATGCCTAAAATGATTGAATGAATCAAGAATTATTATCACTGCACTCAGGACATTCCCACACGTGCTCCATCCCTCTCCCCAGCAGCCAGCATGCCGATAGAGCCAGCTGCCGCTTAACTATATGTTCGCCTGTTTCATATTTTTCCTTTCTATACTGGCGTGGTGGGAAATAAAAAGGCAGACAGATTGGCTGGATCCGTTTAAATGGGTAGTGAATTGATGCGTGACAAGCAGATGTGGTCAGGGCCCTTTGGGAACAAGCAACAGAATCAGCAGAGAAACAAGATTATTATGGCCTGGAGAGAATGAGGCACCCGGGTGTAAGTTTAGGGTCTGGCCGGCTCACTACACCCAGGAGAAAGGCAAGACAGACATATAACCAGATTGTGACCGATACCATTAGTATTAGAACTCTGCGCTGATGCTGAAGACGAGGACGGAGCACGCATGGGACTGCCCTGAGTTTTGTGACGTCCATTCTTGACTCAACTAAACTCAACTCCTTGCTAGTAGAAACCCATCTATACTAGAGATCTCCTTAGCGGGGGCGGGGAGGGGGGGCACTAGGGGTAAAGGAGGAGGTTTTAATTGGGGCGTCAAGCAATTTGTTTCTTTGTTAAAGCAAAACAGCGCTGCTAGCTTGATATGGAGAGTGTCTTGTCCAACATAAGAACATAATTATCAGATATCATCAAGACAAAACAGTTTCAACCATTACAATGATATTTGAACACAAGTTGTTGCTGACTTTCTTTTTTGTTCTCTTGCACTTTGATTTATCTGAATGTTTGTGTTTTCTGTCGTAATCGGCGTCTGTGGGTTAGGTGGTGCAAACGCTCTTCGTAATGCCTGGGTGCGCGGGTTCGAACCCAGCTGCGAACAGTTTGTCTTGCGTTAGTTTCGTCAGTGTTACTGAGAGCTGACCGTTCAGTGGGCAAAGGCAAACTACTTAACTTATAATTTGCCTAGAAAAACCACAACAGCAAAAACATGCTGGGGGTTGGTTTTGCAACGTTCTGTAAAGGATACGCAACTAAATTTTTATGTTTTACTAAGACCTTGTTAACAGTGCCTAGGATTTTGCTTGTGTCCTCCTGTCTTTTAATTATATGGTTAGTGGGGGGGGGGGGGGGGGGGTCTGTCTTGCTGTATACCCAAGAGGAGCGCCACCTAATAAAGCTTTGGGACAACTCATCTAGACCCTCTTCCTCTGACGCAGAATAACGTAGGATGCCTAAAATGACGTAACCAGACTGTAAAATGTGCAAATATTGTCATGTTTATTGAAACTGTTCTAAGCCTCGTCACTGTGAAATGTCAGTCTACCCAGGTGCGCTTGCTACAAAAGTGAATGTTTGTACATCGGCGCCTGAATACACAAGTGCACGGAACCCTTCAGGCCATCGACAGAACATAGAAACACGTTAATTACTATTGGTTGGCACAGATGTAGAGGATTACAGGGAAACATGAAAGTATAGTCGAAACAGAAAGGAATATTTGAAAATATATTTGAAACAAAAGAAAGAGTGAAACAAATTATTTGAAACACAGTCTTATTATAATTTATGTGAAATAGGAGAATTAGAAAATATGTTTTACCAATAAATAATATTAGAAATTATATCTGATACAAAAGGGATGTTAAAAAATATAGTTGAAACAGGGAGAATATAATGAAATATAGTTAAAACAGAGTGAAAATTATCATATAATTTTGGGAAAAAAAAAGAGAGAATAAAAGAAAGTAATTAAGACAGACAGGAAATGTTACAAAATATATTTGAAACACCTGAAATAATTCAAAAAGTAACTGAGTCATGTTTTAACAGTTCAACGGCCACCAACATGTGCTCCACAGAGCCCTAAGTAACCCCCCCCCCCCCTCCCCTTCCACAGCCGGTATGCCATGGTTGCTTTACACAAAAACTAGAACGAAATGTAAGATTTGTGATTTATGAGATTTTCACAGATCAGCGGGATACGAGATTTTCATAGAATGTAACATCTCACAACGAAATACCACATTTTCATAGATTTTAACATCTCGCGGTGAAATACGAGGCTTTCATAGATTTTTAAATATCATAGAGAAATACGAGATTTTCATAGAATTCAACGTCTCACAGCGCTAAACAAGATTTTCAATAAAATTCAACGTCTCTGACACCGAAATTAAAATCATTACCTTCTTCCTCTTATTAGTAAAATTACTTATAAAAACCACTAACTTGTAAGAAATAGATATGGTCCGTGTAAAGGATTTCGCCAGATGTATTCTGTTCATGGTTCCGTAGGTCCAAGAGGTTGGTAACTACTGGTTTTGCTCAACTTTCACTCGGTGAGGATGTGGTGAGGGTGTGGTGAGGATGTGGTGAGGATGTGGCGAGGGTGTGGTGAGGATGTGGTGAGGATGTGGCGAGGGTGTGGCGAGGGTGTGGTGAGGATGTGGTGAGGGTGTGGTGAGGATGTGGCGAGGGTGTGGCGAGGGTGTGGTGAGGATGTGGTGAGGATGTGGTGAGGGTGTGGTGAGGATGTGGCGAGGGTGTGGCGAGGGTGTGGTGAGGATGTGGTGAGGATGTGGTGAGGGTGTGGTGAGGGTGTGGTGAGGGTGTGGTGAGGGTGTGGTGAGGATGTGGCGAGGGTGTGGTGAGGATGTGGTGAGGATGTGGTGAGGGTGTGGTGAGGGTGTGGTGAGGATGTGGTGAGGATGTGGTGAGGGTGTTGTGAGGATGTGGTAAGGATGTGGTCAAAATTATCACGGAGGTTTTAATTCTCAGGACATTGCCCGGTACCCGTGTTATGCCGGATCTACATGGAAAGTAGAAGAAAAGGACCCTTTTCCACGCCTTTGAGGCGTAATGGGTATATAGGGCTAGACTTATATTTTATAGACCAACGGCACAAGATGGGTGATGCATCACGCCGGCCACCTTTACTTCCTAGGACTGCACCCAGTACCCACTCCAGGCTGGGTCGACCTGAAAGCCAAGATCATTTTTGAAAAAAAAGCACGGCTCCGCCAGAGAGAGAACCCACGACCTTTTGATCTGCAGGCGAGCTTCTAGCCGCTAGACCACGGCAACTCTCTATCAACATGGAAGCCAAGTTTAGTTACAAAAAAAGAAATCCGTCAGACGCGGATTTGAACTCACCACCACCTATTGCGGCGGCTTTTGATGATGACTATCTAGTAAGACTAAAGTACCCATTACCACACTCGTGGATGTATGGATATATAGTGCGGAACTCGGTAGATAGTGTGCTGAACATTACACTGACCACCTTAACTTCCCAGGATTTTACCTACCACACATTTTACCCTGGGTCGACCTGGGAGCTATTGATATTTTTTCTTAAACTGTGACGATGACTATGTTTGGTAAAGATAACGAATAGCTATCCAATTCAACTCCCCAAATCGATTCAATTCAATATTCACCCGGCTATATTAGGATCACAAAGACATTGTTACCCTTTAACCCACATAAGTTCTGAACATTGTCAACGGACAACAGATTTAAAATCATGTAACCAAATATTTGCACATTTAAGTGTCTTCTCTGATCAGATCTTTAACGAAATATGTCACAAGGGAACATTAAGAAAGACCAGTCTTGATATTTTAATGTCATTTTTGAATTCCCTCCCTTGTAATAATATAGTATGCCGTTGTTTCGGTTTTATTTGTGATATATTTAATAGCTAAGGGTGATCCTCTGGCGAATGCTGCCGTAGGGGTGAGAAATTATTAATTTTAAAATATTGTATGTAGTGGATAAAACGAGTACAGCAATGAATGGCGTTGGCGATCACCTTCTCTACATTGTACTTTGTTGAGTTCAAAATCCATAGAAAATATTATTTCAATGCAGGAAGAAAACGGTCACCCTGGTATTGCCAGCCTGCTTTGGAAGAGGCAAGCAATGTCCTGACCAAGTCCGTGTGCCTTGAGTTGTGTATTGCTGTCCGCTATATCATATTATTACTGTGATGAGTTTATGGAACTTGCAATTAAAATCTCAAATGGCGATGTCTCTTAAAGACCGCTGAATTGTAAATGAGATATACATTGAAAATTACTTTAATGCTTTGACAATGTCCCACTCCGAGTGGGGAGAAATTCATTTACTGTGAGTTTGCTGCGAGTATGGCTACAACTCAAGCCAGTGACAAAATCCCTATCTCTGTTCCCATCAGGATTGGGTACACAGCTACATAATCCCACTTCCAAAACCAGCACAAAGACCAAAAACGACTCAGTGGTTTCAGGATTATCACTCCACACAATACTCATGGCAAGATGCTAGAGATGATTACTGCTGGTAAACAAATGTTTTTGTAAAGGGAAGAGCTCCTGCTAAAACGTTTGGATAGTTACCGGCCACAGAAAGACACCTGTGCAAATGCACTTTTGATTTTGATGTTCATTCTCTATCTCTCTCTCTCTCTCTCTCTCTCTCTCTCTCTCTCTCTCTCTCTCTCTCTCTCTCTCTCTCTCTCTCTCTCTCACTCACTCTTGCTCTCTCTCTTTCTCTTTTATTCCTCTTGCCCTCTCTTTTTTTGCGCTCTATCTCTCTCTTTATCATTCTCTTTTGCACTCTCTATTTCATTCACTTTTGCTCTTTCTTCCTCATTCTCTCTTGTCCTCTCTTTCTCATTATCTCTTGCTCTTTCTCTATCTTTCTCTTTTGCTCTCTCTCTCTCTTTCTTTATCTATCTATCTATCTATCTATCTATCTATCTATCTATCTATCTATCTATCTATCTATCTATCTATCTATCTATCTATCTATCTATCTATCTATCTATCTATCTATCTATCTATCTATCTATCTATCTATCTATCTATCTATCTATCTATCTATCTATCTATCTATCTATCTATCTCTATCTATCTATCTATCTATCTATCTATCTATCTATCTATCTATCTATCTATCTATCTATCTATCTATCTATCTATCTATCTATCTATCTATCTATCTATCTATCTATCTATCTGTCTGTCTGTCTGTCTGTCTGTCTGTCTGTCTGTCTGTCTGTCTGTCTGTCTGTCTGTCTGTCTGTCTGTCTGTCTGTCTGTCTGTCTGTCTGTCTGTCTGTCTGTCTGTCTGTCTGTCTGTCTGTTTGTCTGTCTGTCTGTCTGTCTGTCTGTCTGTCTGTCTGTCTGTCTGTCTGTCTGTCTGTCTGTCTGTCTGTCTGTCTGTCTGTCTGTCTGTCTGTCTGTCTGTCTGTCTGTCTGTCTGTCTGTCTGTCTGTCTGTCTGTCTGTCTGTCTGTCTGTCTGTCTGTCTGTCTGTCTGTCTGTCTGTCTGTCTGTCTGTCTGTCTGTCTGTCTGTTTATTTTTCTCATTCTCTTTGAGAGACTTATATAAAGATAAAACTATAAACTGTTTAAAGATACATTCAGGCTAGTTCACAAATATAGCATTGACAAGTGAGATTAGTTCTTTACCTTGGTAGAGGATAGCCTCGATGGTTGCTGTTCTCCATACACAGAGCTTCGATCAGAACAACGCATACCACTTCCCGTGTCTTGTCACATCCTCCGCTATACATCAAATCCTGTCAGTCGCAGCGATACTGAATCTTTACCAGAGCAATACTAATAGACGAGATGAACCATTCTACTGAAATCTGTGCTGAAAACACCTTTCACCTTGTGTATCATTGAGCTATGCTAATATTCGATCCTTTGTTTGATTGACAGTTGCAAGAAGTACGAATACTGGATTCTTTGTTTAATTTTTATTTGCAAGAAGTACCAATATTTGATCCTTTGTTTGATTAAAAGTTACAAGAAGTGCGAATATTTGATCCTTTGTTTGATTAACAGTTGCAAGAAGTAATAATATTTGATTCTTTGTTGATTAACAGTTGCAAGAAGTACGAAAGTGGATCCTTCGTTTGAATAACAGTTGCAAGTAGTATGAATATTGGATCCTTTGTTTGATTACCCTTTGTAAAAAGCACGACTATTGAATTCTATTTTTGATTAGCAGTTCCATGAAGTACCTATTTTAAATAAGGGACTAATTTTAAAAAAAAATCATAGTTATCCGTTTATTAGTTTTTATTAAATAAAAAGAAAGTCGGAACGCCTTACAGCCATTGATGACCCATATGCAAAAGAACTGTCAGTCTGTCAATTAATTGGTTAAACCCTGAGGTATTCTTGCGTGTAATTTAAACAACATCACTCACTAAATGACACAAATTTTCAATGTCAAAATTATGAAAAAACTGTTAAATTTTAAACTGAAGGATTACATTTTGTAACTAAATTTATATTGAAACAAAACGTTCAAATTTATATACAAATGGAACCTAATTAACTCTTTCGATCCTAAGCACCGCCTGTAAGAAAACTACTTATTGATTCTCCTCCATAGAATAACGTGCTCTATTATTTATTTATTTATTTATTATTATTTTTTATTTTAATAATTATTATTTGATCAGAACATATAGGAAGCCGGCTGTAACAAATATTCATTGACTCGCACTTTGTATTGCACTGTGTGGAGGCATGTGACTCACAGCCCATGGCGATGGCGAATGTGACTAGCAAAACCAGCCCGCGTTAAGAAAAGTCTTCAACAATTATAGCATGGACATTTTAGGACCGTTGTTGTCAACATTTGTTCAAATCAATGTTTCCCCGTTGTAAATTTGAACAAAGAAGACACAAACAATAGACTGCACAATGTATTGCCTGGTATATTTCGTTGCATCTCGTCAGGAACATACTACAGTAACCATTACATAAATGAAGCAAATAAGTGAATCCTTTATAACTGAAGTACAATTTCGATTGTGCACTTTAGTTTAAACAATCCACCCAGTCGCTTCACTGTTGACTGTGTTAGGCGACGTTTCAGAAATCAAATTTACAACGGGGAAATATTGCTTTGAATCTGAAACGTCGCAGCCTGGAAAGAGTTTTAATTCCTTTAGTGCTTGGAGTAGTTTGACGATTTGTCCATGTTGCTTTTTTTGTCTGAGTGTAGAAAGTATGAGGTCAAATGGTCTTGGAGATGCATTGCTGCAGATGCCAAGTCACACGGGCAGTGGAGTACACAGGCGGTTCCCACTTGGGGGTCTCTGGGTCTAACCCTGTAAGAACGTGTGTCTATAGGATCAAAGGGGTGCACTCACAAGGTAAGTCCTTTGAACTGCCAACACATTATAGAGTCAAGACGGTTGTGTATGCCCGAAGAGGCACATCCTCTTTGGGGTGGCCCTGGTGACCAAGACAACACGATCCTAGAACAAAGGACAACGGATCTAGAGCGGACAACCTAGTCGCTCAATGGCTCGCCGATAGGCGACTTCGTCGCTGGTCAGAACAGTATTTGGGTCTGTCTCCTTTGATCGCATCAACTCTGCAGGAGTCCTTTTCAGGGCTTTTGGGTGGCGTGCAGTGCTAAGCCAATTTATGTGGCGCACATAAGCTAGTCACAATTATAACTTAAAGCTCCCCTTCAGGGATGTTGGTAGAACGTGACAATTTTGTTTTCAGCAAAGCACCAAGCACACAGGCACTACTGGGGTGACTACGTCCTACAACGAAAGAATTTATCCTATGGATTTTGAACCTCATGATAAGAGTTATTGCTGGAGCTACGGAGATCGAGCTCTGTGCTTGAATTCCCCTGACCTTGGTTTTTCTCGTCATTCTTCTTTCAAACCATCTCTCTCACCAGCTCACATAATTTCTCAATAATCAGCTGACCGTCAGTTATGTTCTACTCATGTGCAGATGCAGCACAACAAATTCAGTGATGCCTGTACAAACTTTGGGCTCACCATCAACAAAGATAAAACTGTAGCCATGCACCGGCCAGCCCCAGGGCAAAGATACATCAAGCCCATTATCACAGTGAATGGCCACAGATTAAATGTTCTCAGGCAATTTACTTATCTAGGCAGCACCCTTTCACAGAGCGCCACAATTGATGACGAAGTAAATGCAAGGATCGCCAGGGCTAGCGTTGCCTTTTGGCAGATTGTACAAAAGTGTTTAGAACAGAAGTGACATAACCCTGCAGACAAAGTATACAGAGCAGTTGTATTAACTACACTGCTGTACGCATGCGAAACATGAACTGTATACCAGCGCCAGGCCAGAAAGTTAAACCACTTTCACACAGTCTATCTTAGAAAACTAATGCAGATCGGATTGCAAGACAAAGTACCTGATACCGTAGTCCTAAAGAAAGCAGCCATGGCCAGCATCCACACTCTACTGATGCAGTATCAAATTCGTTGGGCTGGCCATGTGGCACACATGCCAGATCACAGGCTCCCGTAAAAAAACTCTTCTATGGTGAGCTGAAATATGGGAAACTTTCCGAAGGCGGGCAAAAGGAGCGCTTTAAGGACACCTTGAAGTCTTCACTCAAAGCATTTGGGATGAATGGCACCAATTGGGAGGCTGCCTCTCAAGACGGAAATGCATGGCGTGCAACTCTACACAAGGGCAAGGCTACATGTGAAGCAAACAGAACAGCAAGACTTATTAAGAAAAGGATGGACAGAAAGGCGACTGCAGGAGATCTCCTCCCTGGCACAACGCTTATTCCCTGTCCTCACTGTCCAAGAACTTTTCGGTCCCGCATCGGCCTCATCAGTCATCTTCGTACTCATACTTGATGAAAAAGAGTGATCATCACCATCTTGATGGACAACACACACACTAATGTGCTGATATACATAACTTAATTTCTTACCTCAGCTGACAAAGGCTATTTGCTTCAGTCTGTGAATTGCCTCGCATTAAGTCTTTTGTCTTTTACATTTCATTTCTTTAATCGCCCATTACTATATCGTAGTTTTAAAACAAAACCATGAATATTATTGACACTTCATTGTCAACACCACATGAGAACTCAAATATAGAGATCAGTGCTGCGCGAAAGGTGCAAAGCAATTCTGACATCCTTCAAGAAGTATTTTATTGCGGTGTGTAAATTTTTTCAACACATATTAACTTTCAACAAGGCAAAACTAAGACCCAAGAAAATCCTTTCCTCGAAATGTACCTAAACATAACACTGGAATCTAAACTACCTATCTCGGATTTCACACAGCATTGTTAATTCTTGTGTTTTACAACAGCGTCAAGTTGTGATTGCTTAATTCATGTGATTGTGTGGGCTCATAGTTATAGCTTCATTGAGCGAGTCCATGTTTTGAAGCCGCGATTCACGGTAATTACATGGCATTGTTTCAACTCACGGTAAATAGCATTGGCACTGTCTGCTTTTTAAGCACTCATTTCAAATTCCCCAGCCAGTTCCCCACTTCCCTAGTCCTTGAGTGGTTTTGTAAATGTATGTATGTGTGGGTGCGCACGCGCGCTTCTATTATTCTCAAAGTCCCTCCCACCCCAGGTGGTGCGCTGCCACGAAGAAATTATAGAAGGTGTGGGGGACTTCGGGAGGGGAGGGGGGGGGGGGCTTAAAGTGGCCTGAGTCTAATTTAAAAACGCAGTAAGTATGATTCGGATCATAATGCGCTGTATTGCAACAGGTTGAAGGTTGAAAGTTGAGAGGAGCACCGGGTTTTATCCCATAAGACTCGTTTCTTTCACTATAACAGATAGCAGGCTACCGAGAGCGTCACACAAAGTATGAACTCTACAGCTCCAGCGACCAACCCGAGGAATCTCCTTAAAAGTGCACAAGTGAACCGAATATCGATCGCAGCCGTGAAACAAACCCACGACCTTCAGACCGCCAGGAAAAAAGCTTGGCCACTTGACCCCGATAACCCTCACCTGTATTATCCCCGGATGAAAATATAACAACATGTCGGAAATAAGATAATGAAGTATGATCCTGTCTTCCACGTCTTCAGGTGTAGTGTGCATATGGTGCTAAGACCAATATATTAGAGGCCAGTCGGCACTAGGTGCGTGACGTGGCCAGCATCAGGCCAGCCTCCTTTACTTCCCTGGACTTCTCCAGTCTAGAAAGTGTTGACCTGCGAGCTTCTGAAGTGTAAAAAAATGCTCTCCGAATTCGAACCCACGACCTCGTGATCTACAGACAAGCGTCTAGCCACTACATCACGGCGGCTAGCAAATAAAATTCAATTTAAAATTAGATTCATTAAACAGAGTTTTCTGGGCGAGGAAAATGGCTTGGAAAAAGGGGGGGGGGGGGTGTTCGGCGAAAGTACCAGAGCTCCTAAGTTCTTTAGCACCGGTTTTTCAGGTCTAAATGTTGCCAAAGGAGAGCACACAGAGACTGACTCTCGTCATTGCCCAAACTCTTCATGTCTGTCGTTGATTTGTTCTTCATTGATCCTGTGTTCGCGCAATTTTCAGTTGCAGGCTGAGTTTAAAAGTACTTGCTAATTCACAGCTCGTATCTCGGCTTGGTATTTTGCCATATTAATTATCATTAGCGTCTTTCAATCATGTTTTTTTTTTTTTTTTTATCTCAAGTTCCTCGGCGCTTTTACCGTGGAGGGTAAAAAAATCAGTTGGCTCGACCCTGCAATAAAATGGCTGCCAAAACGTTTTTATTTTAAATTTTCCTGGAATGAAAGTCAACGAGGAAGTAATCTCGTCACCACAACCTTGTATAGTGTGGGTTGGATTGTAGTCAGTGTTGCCACTTTTCTTTGACAATAAGCATCCAAAATGGAGTCCAAAAATATGTAAAAACATCTAAATTTGCGTGGAAAACATCTAGAAAAAACATCCAAATGGAAAGAGTCACAAAATACATAGCAATTGTTAATGACTTACCCTATAGAATCATGTCCTCAACTTTACTAAAGTCAGCCTTACAAGAGCCACAGGATAAACTTAGCTTGGATGATGTTGAAGCTTCAGATCCAAAATGACTCTGGTATGCTTTAGCTGATCCAATTTATGTTAATAC